>JAZBGX010002944.1:0-11026 GCA_037414775.1 Zonitis immaculata | reverse complement strand
GGTAAGATTCTTTCAAATTATTATAAACGGAATTTAGTTGAAATTCCATTAAAATAGACATAGGAAACGTTCTCTAGTGTTTTGTGCTATTGATTAGAGAAAGAAACACTTGTTTCGTTTTGTTGTCTCTCTTTCTTATAAGCTCTGTTTCTCTTGCTCAATTATCTTGTCGATCGTCACGCCATTTGTTTCAATAGGAGAGCCTCTAAGATCGTGGGAAAAAGCAGACATAGACACTCAATATTTCTATGTGGGTGGTATCAAACATTATTTTATTTTATTATTATTCTCATATTGGTGAGCTTATACATTTTTATTTCTATCTAATCACAAAACAAAACCACGAATTACCTATTTTTCAAAAGATTGATGGTAATAGAAAATAGATCCGAGTTAGATTTTTGCGGGTACAGTTCTACGAAGTAATCACTTTGGATACACAGTATTTGAATGTGAAATTCGACGAAAGGTGTACGAAAAAAAAAAAAGAGGAATAATAAAATGCCATTCTTATTTACGGTCAAACATCTGGTTGATGTTCTCTCCATTTCCCTATTTCGGTATTCAAAGAATATATATTCGAATGATAAAAATTATTATTATTGTTGTTGTTTTTGTTCTACCAGAATCTCTATTAAAGTTTCGTTGTTCACGAAACAACAACAATATGGTTTCACAACAGTTCATTATTGTGAGGAACATTTTTTTGATTGATCGTACAATGTAATATTGACATGTAATATTTTAGAAGATATCCATATTTTATATATTGTAGAACCCATTTTTCATACAACTGAAATTTCTCATCGTATCAATTTCTATACAATATTTTTCAATTCATTGATGAAAGTCAATATACAATAACCGGCAAGTTTTCTGTATACAGAATCAGTCATTGTATTTTTTTATTTTTAAATCTAATTCCATATAGTTTCAATTATAATAAAACAATTTTCAAACAAATCCAATTAAAATCATCAATTATAATTTAGAACGTACTTCAAAAACCTTTCTAGATTTCTAGCGGGGAACTTTTGTTGAAGTACTTCAAAACAACCATTACAACATGTAATTTTACATCATCACATCATCTCATCTAGTCTTTCAAGAAACTTACATGCCATCTTTACCATTTTTTTATATTCTATTTTGTTGAAACAAGAATTATGAATGCGACAACAATGAAAATTTATAGACTATAATTTTTATTATGGAATAAAATCTAATAAAAATTTTAGTAATAAAATATTCACCATCTAATGGTACTTCACTATGTTTATATTCGATGAACCGTCTAAATTCTAAAAAACGATTATCAAATCCACCAGAGTTCTCTCCGCTTCAAAAATATCTATTTAAGCTGATCATTTTGCTATCACGTTGATTTTATCGTCTATCGATGCTCGAAAAATATTGTAGCAATTTTATTCATCATTTTATAACAGAGAGCGTCTTGTTTGAGTTCCATTCCCATTAGAAGCTGAAAAATTATTGTGAATGACCTCTCTAGAGAGTCAAGAATAAAATTAAACCGAACAATATGGAAAATATTCGAGTCTTTCCCGCAAGGAGTCGAATTACTAATGGAAAATTATTCATCATTTGGGAATTTTTTTCAAATAGTTGTTCCTTTTTTTTATTAATAACGATATTGAATAATTTGAGTCAATATCTCTTAATGTGAAAAGAAAAACTTTATCAATGCATGTACAGTGTTTGAAGTAAGAAAATAGTTTACTCTAATGGGGAAAATTACAAATCAACGATTTTTCTTCTCAATTTTCCAACAAAACTTCCATAATTTCTTTAACGAAAAGAGAACAACTTCATTAAAACTTCGAATTGTTCATTGAAACCGTGTTATGTCAAAGTTTGATGAAAATTTAATAATCTTCATAATTTCCATTTTCAATGGCAATTATTCAAACGATTACATTTTTTCTAACAGGAAAAATTGTATAATAATTATCGAATACGGTTTTTGTTTTCAATAAATAATTCCCTTCAAATTTCTCTCGAAACTTTAGATATTGCATTTGTTGTTAGAAACAAATTTTCGATAATTTCCGATTTAATTCTTTTTTCATCGAACAAAAAAAAAAACAACAACTCTTATTTGGTCATTTAACATTTTAATTTTCTCGTAAATATTTTTAATTATTTCCCAAACAAATTTGTCAAGTTTAATGGGACTAACTTTGAAAGGTTTTAACTTTAACAGCAAACATTAAATTAGGAAAACCTCGGATGAAGGCAACGACTATATTTGAAAGGCTTGTTAATTATATTTAAAAATAAAGTGGAATTTAGTTTAATGTAATGGTGGTGGGTAGCTCAAATGGACTTTCACTTGATCAAATTGATTGTGCCAAAAAAATAGGAATCTACTCATTTTTTTATTATTAGCAAATCATACCAAAATAATATATCGGAAAAATATAAAAAAATCGAATCATCGAACAACAAATAAACAAAATTACGGACAAGGGATGATTTCGATTTCGCTCAACTGTCATAAAAATTACAATAAACTGCTCTATATATGGGTGATAGTGGTTTTTTTTTCTACAGGTTTGAGTGGTGATCGTTTCCACTTTGATAGTAATGGAGATGGACCAGCTCGTTATAATATAATCCATTTCAAACAGACATCCATTGGTAAATATCGTTGGATTCGTGTTGGTGAATACGTCGAAGGCGAATTACGACTGAACATGTCAGGTAAAATACGTAATTATTCGGAAAAAAAAATATATTATGAATAATTTGTATTGCTAAAGGAAAAAACGCTGCCTAATCATGAATTGCTTAATTATATTTACATTTTCAATTGAATTTTCTTTTGAATTAAATATGAAACATAATTTATACGAATATAAATTTTTAGAATTTTTTTTTTTTTTAGCAACATAAAATCTCATAAATCCTTTAAAGGACTGATGAAAGAATATTTGAAATTTTAATATTAATATGTCATTACACGAATAGATCTAGAACGTAATTTTAACGTTAACGTTAATAAAGAAAAAAGAATATTATGATCTCTGGGAAAAAAAATTGTATTCCCCGGCGCCTCCACCAAAATTATCGAGTGAAAGAAATTGACATTATTTTAGTTTATTGTTTAATTTTTTTGTTATTTTATTTGCTGTAATAGTAGAGAAAACAGTCTTATTACGATTTTGATAATTTAAATTAATAAAACTTCTACAATTTGTTGTTTCGTAAGCCCCCGCATCACACATCCAGATTTTTTTGACGGTTATTGGCGTCACGCGATCCAAGTTTTTAAGCTGGTTTTGATGATAGATTTGATATGTCAATTTCAAAGATACTGAAGCAAAATGTATGATCTGTCATTTTCTGTGCATGCCAACCGAATGATTGGCTGATTGGTTCGCATCGAAACTAGTAGCAAATCTATCACAGAAAATAGAGCATCTCCTATTTCGGATTTCTAGCTTGCAATCAAGCAACGGAGACCGCCGTTACGTCAGTTTCTAGCTTCGAAGCCAGCTTCGAAACTAGCAAGTAAACAATCAAGAAATTTGCTCCGTGTGACGCGAGCTTTAGTTGACGTACAACACGTTCATTTATGAATCATAAATTATGATAGTTGGAGCAGTGGATATTTGCTCTTACATCAACTTTGGTTGCATTAGGTTACGACAAAAGTTCGACATGCATTGTACTCTTACTATTTCAACTTTTTAACGTGCATAGCAACGTTTTGTCGTAACTCAATGCAACTAATGATGACATGCAATTAACATATAATGATTTGACTTATAGCTTCCTCTATTAAACCCTTTTAATCGTTATAATCCATTGTTGTTGTCCGGATATTTGTTTTATTCAAATAAAAAATATATTTGGTAATTAAATGAAAATACCATCAAACTAATTTATGAATAAGAAACAAGAACAGCAATTAAATGTTTATTGGAATTTTGGTAAAAATATTCTCCTTCAAATTATAATATACATGCAAATTTTTCAAGATAGAGGAAGGCAAAAAATGTATTATAGCAAAATTTCAGCGTCAACATGTGCGATTCTATAGATACTCGTTAAACAGAAATTGACTCGATAAGAAGCTTAGTGGAGTATTATTTCATACTAACTATTTAAAGAAAAATTTCCATATCAACCCAATATATTCATATTTATTAATATGCATTAGGTATGCATGTAGTGCTCTTAAGCTTGAAACTTAACTATAGTTTATAACGAAATTCTAACAACAAATTGAAGCTGTATAGATACAACTTTATTAAAACTAAAACTACAACCTACTATAACACGTTACAACATACAACATCCTCTTATTTGAAATATTAATTATTAATTTTTATATTTCGGTTTGTTTGTTTTTTTTTTTTTGAAATTTCAGAAATACAATTTAAAATGGGCCATCCGAAACCGCCTGAATCTGTTTGCAGTTTTCCTTGTGATTTAGGACAAGCGAAAAAGTATGTGGAAGGCGAGAGTTGTTGTTGGCATTGTTTCAATTGCACGCAATACCAGGTCGGTATTTATTCAACATGAAAATTATAGTTGGATTTATTACCTTAACAAAATAATAATAAAAAAATGTTTGAATAGGAACAAATGATAAATTGACCATTGCTTTTAAAATTGCAAGTACAATTATAGTTTATTGCAATTTTAAATAAACATGAGGCTATTTGGTAAATTCGAAATACAGTAGACTCTCGATTATCCGGGCTAATTCAGGGTGGTCATAGATACTTCGGGAAATTCGGTTAATCCAACAACGTTAGACAATAATTGTTATATGAAGTTTGCATGTTCAATTGAATGGAAAAAATATGAAAAGGTTTGTCGAAAAGTTGGCCGGTTAATCCGCCACTGGATAATCGGGAGTTGGCTGTATTATTTATAAAATCGATAGGTTTGCAAAATTTTGATTTGTCTATAGAAGCTCCATTCTATTTCTTGTTAGGCATTTACGAGCGAGCTTTTGGTTTATTGTTGGGAATTGTACGTGTGAAAATCGTACAGCGCCATGCAATTTTGTATTGTAATAAGATTTGAACGGGCATATCATCCACCAAAATGTCTCTGGAAATAAATTATCTCAATTTTTATTCAACTTTACGTCGAGAATAATTCAATGATAGGACCCGTAAAAAATACATTTAAAAAACATAGTAGGCATATTCTATATATATATATCAGTTTCTTTCATTTTAGTGGAATTCTTGTTGGAATTAGGAATAGAAATTCGAACTTTTCGACTTGGAATTTCGACGCAAATGTCCGTTCAATTATTGGAATTTCGCTCAAATTTTCAATCGCCGCATACAAACCAAACTCATACATTCCATAATCCGAAATTTTACAATACCCTAAGGCATTTTGAGTGTTTCTCTATTTGCAAATATAAGCAACATTAGAAATTCTTCGCGATTATCAAAAATTTCAGTTTTTTTTTTATGTTTATAGATCCGGCATCCAACTGATCCAACACAATGTATACCATGCCCTCAAGGTACTTTACCAGATCCACATCACGTCCGTTGCAATAATATACCCGAAGAATATTTACGTCCTGATAGTGGTTGGGCAATTGGTGCAATGGCATTCAGTTCAACTGGTATACTTATAACAATGTTTGTTTGTGGTGTTTTTATACGACATAATGATACACCGGTTGTTCGAGCATCAGGTCGTGAATTAAGTTATGTACTATTGGCTGGTATTTTAATGTGTTATAGTGTCACATATGCTCTAGTATTACGTCCGAATGATATTGTATGCGGTATTCAACGGTAAGTTAATAAAATTTCCATCTTTTATAACAATTTAGGCCTACTATCAGTATTCTAAAATTTTATATTATACAACAACTATACATTATTATTATTTGACTCATATCCCTAGCGATTTATTCAATGTTACACAAAATTACCCGTCACCTTAATGGAATTTCATAATTTTCTAAAATTGATATATAGTAACATTATATCTTTGTTATATATATATATATATATATATATATATATATACTGATATTTATTAATGGACTAAACAAGATCACTTTCCCCATTGAAATGTTTGGATATTAATATTGGAACTCTATGCGATAATGTTTCATTAGAAATATGGAATAATAATATAGGTGCGACCGCTAATATCATAATCTTCTAATTGTTTCTATTTATATTTTTACGTGACCTCGTTATAACTCAACACATACCACCGAAACAATTAATTTGCCTTGTTTTTATTTGTTAGCAAACAAATGTCTAACAACAAATATCCACTTTATATTTTTATTTATATTAATATCCCGCAGGATGAATTTTATAAAAAGAAATTATATATATTCCAGCTATAATGGAAAACTATAAAAAAAACAATATCGCAAATATTATTGTATTGTACTCATACTTTATTCAAGCGGAATCGGAAACCGGAAATTCAATAGTAGTTCTGCACGTAAAGTATAGATATATATAGAGGTGGTCCACCAGTTGCTTTCTTGGTCTTCTTGCAACTCTGGCTCTAGCGGATGCTAAAAAAAAAAATTTAGAGAAGATTTTGACGTTAAAACGATTTCCCAAACTTTAGATCTTCGATTACATTTTTTTTTGCCTCTCCACTCTAGAACTAGAGTTTCTACAAGACCAGGAAAGCCTCTGGTGGATCGTCCTGTATAGTTGGGACTTTCGATATTCACAAGTTAACAATCACCATTTATAAATACTTGATGAGAATAAAAATTAAATTATATATATATTTTTTTTGAGCTTTGAAAACAATTTGTACGACTTCTATTTGATTAAGGATCACTTTGTTATTTCGGTTAAACAATATTTATAAATTTCATGAAATATTCAACAAGGGGAAGATTTGAAATCGGTTCAATTGATTTTTTTTTTTTTTCGCTTCAACAAATTCAAAGTCAACGGAATATTTGTTACAAACATAAACTTGTACTCGCCAGTTTTTTCTTTATATTCGTTACTAGTAAATTAAGGTACAGATCTATAATTTAAACGCTTGAACGCAGCACAAATGGACCAAAATTTTTTGACAGGTGATCCACGCGTTATCAATTTTACAAATTCTCTATCTATATGCAAATGAAGAATTTAAAAACACCTGTTGGAAGATGGTTTCAATAAAAATTTATATATCTTCAATCTCTTTAAATTTTTTTTTCTCTCTAAGAATACAGGACGGCCATGAAGAAAGTACAATGCATAGTACCATACAGTAGACGATCAATCCACTAAATTCCGAAACTTCTAGATCTTAGTACTGATAATTTCTTAAGAATATAAAATGCTCCATCCTGAAAACGAAAGGAATCAGGACAAACTTTTCTCATTTTTTTTTCTTTAGCTATTCTACAGTATTGCTCTGTTTTCATGGTCACTCTGTATATTTTCAATAAATCTAGATATATAGAACAAAAATGTTAATTCAATTGTGGTATTATTCTAAATTCCAATTTATTTCAGCCTCATAGTACCCGATAAACGTAAAAAATTACATGAGTCAGTTCAACATTGCAATATTTATAAATCAACATAAAGATGTCAAGATAAGAGTTGGAAGCTATTTAAGAGAGTCGAATGTATAAGATTTACACTACTCGAGAAATATATTTCCTTTAGAAATTCCTCAATAAAACTACAGTTTCCGTGAGATTTTTTTGAATATACAGCTGTCTTCTAAAATTAAATTTTTCCGCTTCTTATTCATCAGTTTCTAGATGAAACATTTTTTTCTTAAGCAAATGATGGTGAAAGACAATTAACCATCCGTGTTGTTTGTTTTTTTTTATAAAAACTGATAAGCTCCTGAGAATTGTTTTATTTTCTACAATATTTGTACCCAATGTGAAACATCTGTTCAAAATCTAACAATATCAATGTAATAAACTTTGTATCTCTTTATTCTAGACAACATTTTGGTGCCATAACGGATTCTTTAGCTTTCCGGGAATTTAATTATGTAATTATGTAGAATCTCGCGATTTATAATATTTCCCTTATTTCCGGAAAAGTTATAGAAACTGTTTTAATGTCAAAATGTTCTCTAGATATCACATTGTAGATCCTCGACTACGGTTTTTTTCCTCCACTGAAACCAAAGTTACAACTAGACCAGGAAAACCTGAAACGGTCTCATCCTGTATATAGCTGACAAATTACGAACACTCAATCAAATTAAACACTAGAAAACAATAGTTGATTTACATTACAAATATGAATAAATGCTCTCAAATTATTTTCAATGTTGTAATAACATTTTGGAAAAATATATTTTAATATTTCCAGATTTAGTGCCGGTTTCTGTTTTACGGTAGTTTATGCAGCTTTACTAACAAAAACTAACCGAATTTCACGTATTTTTAATGCTAGTAAACATTCAGCAAAACGACCAAGTTTCATATCACCAAGATCACAATTAATCATCTGTTCTGGACTAGTCGGTGTTCAGGTACTTATCACTAATCTTTTGATCTAACCACATTTTATTTGTTTATATTTTTCCAGTAAATTCTATTTATTATTGTTATTATTATTATTATTATTATAGGTATTGATAAATGCCGTTTGGATGCTGCTATCACCAACTCGTGCTATCCATCATTATCCAACACGTGATGATAATTTATTGGTGTGTTCATCTTATGTTGATGCTAGTTATATGATAGCATTCACTTATCCGATTTTTTTGATTGTTGTATGTACGGTGTACGCTGTATTGACACGGAAAATTCCAGAAGCCTTCAATGAATCCAAACATATAGGTAATGATCATTATATCCGAATTCCCAACCAATCTTATTGCGCGATAATTCAAATGAATGAATGAATTAGATAAGTGTTGTTGAAAAATAATTGGATATTCCTATAATGTAGGTATATTTATTATATTTACAGGCTTCACAATGTATACAACTTGTGTAATTTGGTTGGCTTTTGTACCGCTCTATTTCGGTACTGCTAATCATGTAGCTTTAAGAATTACAAGTATGTCGGTCACTATCAGTTTATCAGCTAGTGTTACTGTTGCTTGTCTATTTTCACCAAAGGTATCCATCAAATTTTGATTTACAATTAATCCAGACCATTAAGGATTCAATCTAGGAATTAGATATAATTGAGTTTTTTTTTTTTTTGGTTTCAGTTATACATTATTTTGATAAGACCTGAACGTAATGTCCGCCAAAGTATGATGCCAATGCGTTATAGTGCCATTAATAAAAGTTCAGCAACTACAGGATCTGGTAGTATGATGGCAGCTGTTATGGTAACGGCAGCTACTTGTGATCAAAAACAACAGATCGAAAAACATGTCCCTCCAGTTGAAGAAGGTAATCCTTCTTATAAATTCCAATAATTTCCACTATATATTTATTAATTTCTATTACAGATGAGGTGGATGAAATTAAAAATAAACCACAAATGAAAGATAATAGTACACAAACAACACCGAATTCAAGTAATAATATGCTCAATAATTCACAAGAATTTCTTCCAAAAATCAATAATAATAGTTGTAATGGACCAATTGCCATCATGCCCGGTGTTCAATTCAAAGATTATCCATTATAGCAACAACCGGTAACTAGAACATCCAGCTTGAAATGTCGCAGGAATCCGGTTCAAGTTTGAACAAACAAACAAACAAACACGAATTTTTTATATAATCAAATGATATTTTAAAATAATAAGACTGTAAATATATGAATTGAATCTTTAAGACTAATGTTAGGAATAATTGATTATTTAAAAGTAAACCAAAAAAGAAGCCAAATCGACATTTTGGAATTTAGAAAAAAAAATTGTAGATATTTATATTGATTTTTTTTTTTTTAATAAGGATCATTTAATTTTAATTGTTGATTAATATTAGCACGATGATAACAGGGTAAAGATGTTGTAAATTAGCACTACTGGACAATGCAGTATACACAAAACAACAGCATCTTTTATTGTGATTCTTTTTTTTTGAAGTCTTCAAATATATGGGCGAAACGATTTCTTGCCATAATGTTATGTTTTTATGGGTGCTGTGAATTTAAAATAAATAAATTGTATATTCGCCAAATAAATGTACATTTGGAATAACTCTATTATAAAAAAAATATTTATTATGATTAATCTTATTGTAGCTATTTCAAATATTTATGCTTGTCAAATTGATTGTAAGTTTTGTTATTAATTCGAAATCTATTTATTAAATAAATAAATGAAAACAAAAAAATTGAAGCGATATTGGAAATGTGATAATAGGTATCATTATTGAGCCCAATGATGGTTATTATCATATTGACGAGAAAGCTATGATTTTTTTGAATTTTTTAATCTTAGATTGTTTTATTTTTCTAATATCATAACGATTATCATGGATATTTTTTTTTAATACTGTAATAAATGTTATAATAACCGTTATGATAGTGGAATTATTAGAAATTAATCAAACAGTGATGTACCTGTGAGCATGTTAAATGTTTTTTAACTAATGTACTCTGGATTAAGATAATAAATTATCAAATATTAGACAAACCTCCATTTCTCAACAGGTTTTGTCAATTTTCATCATGAATAGACCTTCCATTCATCGCTATTCCCAATGACATATTTCTTATGATCTGTTTGACAAAAATACGTACATCGATACGTTATAGAAAAGAAATAATCATGAACTCTTCCAGTAACAAAAATATTACACCAGTCTCTAAAGAATTTTAACATAAGATACTTACATGAAATGTGTAATTAGTACTCTTATTATCGATTTAGAACCAATTCAAGTTCTAAGCAATTTCCCAAGACTCAAGTTTTCCATGTGCTGTTCCATAGAAATTTTCTATTGTTCAAAACAATTTCAAATGGGAAATCCGAGTTAGGAAAAATTCTATAGAAACGAAACCTTCCATTATGAAATATGTTTATTGAAGCACAAACACGAAAAAAAAAATCTACAAATTAGAATACGAAAATCGATAACATATAAAATTTCCATCCAAGCAATACAA
>JAZBGX010002943.1:373-11033 GCA_037414775.1 Zonitis immaculata | reverse complement strand
GCAAAAGAAGCATCTGATATTATTTTGACTGATGATAACTTTAGCAGTATCGTCAAAGCTGTTATGTGGGGTAGAAATGTGTACGATAGTATAGCAAAGTTTTTGCAGTTTCAGCTTACTGTTAATGTTGTTGCTGTTATTGTAGCGTTTATTGGTGCCTGTGCAGTTCAAGATAGTCCTTTAAAGGTTAATATTTAGAAATAATTGCATTATTTATTAAGTGATTAGTAAAAATAATAATAAATTTTAAATATTGATATTATAGGCTGTACAAATGTTATGGGTTAACTTAATTATGGACACATTAGCTTCTCTTGCTCTAGCTACAGAATTACCAACAAATGATCTACTTTTACGAAAGCCTTATGGCAGAACAAAACCGTTAATATCAAGGACTATGATGAAAAATATTCTTGGACAAGCAGTTTACCAATTAACTGTAATTTTTGCACTTCTATTTGTAGGCAAGTTTTTATTATTTTTATTAAAAAATAAAATTTGTTATGAATTGAAAAAATAAACTGTAACGCAAAATTTATAGGAGATCTAATGTTGGATATCGAATCAGGACGTGATGCAGAATTTGGTTCTGGACCAACACAACATTTTACAGTTATATTTAATTCATTTGTTATGATGACATTGTTTAATGAATTTAATGCTAGAAAAATTCATGGACAACGTAATGTATTCGAGGGAATTTTTACAAATCCCATATTTTATACAATATGGATTGGTACATGTTTATCCCAAGTAATTAAAATAATTATAAGATTAATTACAATTATAAAATGAATTTAAATATTTCTCAATTATATTTATTGACAGATATTGATTATTCAATATGGTAAAATGGCATTTTCAACAAAAAGCCTCAGTTTAGATCAATGGCTTTGGTGTCTATTTTTCGGTTTAGGAACGTTATTATGGGGCCAGCTTGTCACCACAGTTCCTACCCGTAAAATTCCCAAAATTTTGTCGTAAGTAATTGTGTTGAAATTTAGAAAATGCAAAACCACCAACATTGAAATTTTATAATATAAATTATTTTTAAACTACATAAATTTTATATAGCTGGGGTCGTGGTCATCCAGAAGAATATACAGAAGCAATTAATATCGGTGAGGAGAAATTCGATGTCGATTCAGATAAGAAGCCTAGAGCTGGTCAAATATTATGGATACGAGGTCTAACTAGGTTACAAACGCAGGTAAGTAAAGAGTATTGTGTCCATTGCGAAATATTTGCGATGTTTATCATAAAATATTTAGCACAAGTGGGCACATAGCTGTATTGGTAAATTTAGAACAAAATACATAAATTAATTTATTGGAACAAGATAATCATAAAAAACAAACAAACAATTAAACAGCAAATAGCCCACAAGTTGCTAGGCATTATTGTAAATGAGTGATTGATGAACAGAGCTCAGTCATTTTAGGATTTAAATAGGTAGATTTTAAGACAGACCACATCAGATGAGGCTTCCTTTCCTATCCATCCTAATCACCAATCCATATCTATGTTATTATTATTATTATTTTTTTTAGTCAATTGATAAAAGCATGGTGCATTGACATCTGACAATGTGTGTGCAAATTGAATTAATGGTGTGAGGGGGTTATACTACATATGTTTAGCCTTAACTTGAAATTTTCTAACACTGTTAACATTAAAATTCTTTCGATGTTATGTTACAATCAAAATATTTAGTCTATTCATTTATTTTTATACATCTAGTTATAAATTATGTTATAAATTATGAATACAGTGTTGATAATTTTATAGTTTTGGAGTAAATCCACTCACATAATGATTTTGCTGCTTTAATTGTCAGTGTTCCTTGTAGCATAGTTTAAATTTTGTATTTGAAACAAAAAATTTATTATATATAAATAATTTATAAATATATCATCCTATTTAATTAAAATCTATATAAATTGTCTTGCAAATGCGTCTAAATTAAATTATAATTAATTTGTGTAGTTGACAATAATGAAAACATGGCAAGACTATGATTGGCCAGCAGTGGATATACACCCGTCCTCATCGAAATAATGAAATTTTAGTTATTAATTTTAATATATAAATAAAAAACAAAAAGAACGTTGGTGATATTTTAAAAGACAAAATAGCATTTTGCTTTTTTATTTGTTCAATTTTTCAAATTTTGTTAATTTTTTGTTGTTGTTTTTATCAAACTAACACTTTTATCTTAAACTTTGACAAATATTTTTAAAAAACTTATTGTATTTTTCCTCTTTATTATACCATCCTGGCATGCTTTTTATTAATTAAGCCATATTTAATACACTGCGATGCATTAGCATCACGTAGTTTTTAGTTATAATATAGAATTATTTAGTTTTTATTAATAAATATCGCGGAACACTTAGTTAGCAAATACTATATATAGCCTCTATATTAATTAGTGATTTTAGTAAATTAGTAATTTACCTATAGTTATGTGCATGCTAAATACGTCCACGTTCGTTCGTCTTGTCTCCGTGCCCAAGTCCCGAGTTGGCTGTGTTGTCTATATAAATATTTATTGTTATTATTCTATTATACAAGGTTGCACGATATTATTTTTACCCTTGCTCTCCATTATCGTCCACGGATTTTATTTTTATCTTCACTAGTCCCTCGGTATTATCACATGCTAGTTCACGAATCCCCTATTCTATTATTATTATTATTCTTATTCATTATTAATATCACTATTATTATTGTTATCTGTTTATTTTATTCAATGTGGTTGTTGCAAGCGGTTTGTTTTCTATAGTTGAAGCTTTGAGCCCATAAAAAGACCCTCTTATAGTTGATTTTCGCGTTGATTTTATTCAAAAAAAAATATATATATATATATATTTAGAACAGCATAGTACCTATCGATAGGTATTTTAACATGAATTTATTTATCAGCCGGCGGAACCAATGAAAGAAACAGAGGTATAGGAATGATGTGGGTGTTTCAAGCAAATCCTGTTGCAGTACAAACAAGTACGTAGCTTGTAGTAGGCCTATATTAGCTGATGCAATGACTGCGATGCGTTCTATTGTATTGCACTGTGGTGTTAGTTGTCTCTTGATTTAGAAAAAAAAAAAACTTTCTAAGAAATAAAAACAACAACCAATTCCTATGGATGTTTATCAATTTCCTGTAGAATACAAAAATAATTATTAATACATATAAATTAGATAACAAAATTCGATAAATTTTCGCGACAGCACAGCCACAAAATTACAAAAGAAAAAAAAATTCTCATTCTATTTTCACTATTTTATTACGCGAACGTGGATCTAAGCTTTCAAAATTGTCCAAAATCGATTCATAAATTTATCGTTATTATCAAAATTTTCCTCGCAAACACGAACCGATTTTGATCTTTTTTCTAGGATTACCTACCAAAAAAAAAAAAGAAAAAAATTACACAATTCCATGCGATGTTTCTAGAGTGATCCTAGAATTGAGGATGCAATTATTTGTTAGATGTGAATTTTTGAATTAATGTTTTTGTATAATTAAGACATTGTGAAAGTTTGTTCTGGTTTGCACATGTTGTATTATTTGTGATCAAACAAAATTGTCACGTAATTTGTTTTGTTGTTCTCTGTTATCGTTTTGAATCGATTTTCAATTCAATGAAAATTTAATTGTGCTTAATGAAAAATGAAGAACCAAAAAATTAAAACAAACAAACAAGAACATAAATAGTCGATTATCGCTTATTGCTAGCTTAACGCTTGGTTTGAAAGATTGCGTGCGTCTTAATCGTTTCTATCTATTGAAGAAAAAAAAAAACAAAAAAGATTATAAATTAATTCATTGCGTGAATATTTCGCGTAATCAATTATCTTTGGTGTCTATGAAATTTTTTTCTATCAATTATTGATATTCTCTTCTTTGCTTTTCCAGAAACTCTTATTCTTTTCTTTTATAATTTTTTTCATTTATTTCTATTGTATCGTATTTAATTATCTTTTTTTTCTTGTATTCAGTTCTATGTTCTTTCTATCTTTCTATCAAACTAATGTTTCGCTGATTAAATTATCACCAGCCATATAATAAACAGGTGATCTGTATTATTTTAATATTGATTGGAAATTTTTGAAACCACCACAATCATTTTGTTAAAAAAAAATGTCCTCCATGAAACATTAATTTTGTTTATCAATTGATGGTGTTGATTGTTTTTCAATTATTTATTAATATTAAAATTTCTATTAGTTGTATTTCAAATATCGATTCAAATTTTTTATTAATGATAAATTAAATAAGAAGTTTATGGAAAAGAAGACAATCCTGATTGATTTGATTGAATTAGTTTAGTTCAAGTTGATGGAATAATGATTTATGTAATACTTTATCAAGGTACATTGATTTCTATTGACTTGTCTACGCCATATTCTTATTTTTTCAAAATGATTCATTATTTTTCTTAAAAAAAAAAATATATATAGTCGTTCCGTGGATGAGGGACGAGCGTGTCTGCTGTCGAGTTTTTTTGTTTGTTCCGTTTATCATTATTATTATTAGTATTATGATTTTTGAGAGTATTGTTCTGTTAAAATCGAGCGTGAGCGTGAGCATGGTGTGTGTGTGCATGCTGATCCCAGCCTTATGAATACCCTGCTTCCCTGTGTTTGCAGCTGCGAGTAATCAGAGCTTTCAAGTCCACCCTGGAGGATCTGGAGGAACGTCGTTCGGTACATAGTTTACACAGCTTACACAGTTTGCGCAGCTCGCGAAGCCACACCGGCCCTTGGCCACCTCGTCCCCTATCAGACATCACATACATAGATGAGGATCCGACTGCCAACAAATTATCACCGCAACCGTTGAAGAACGATCGTGACGATCATCGTCTACTATCGCCTAATACCTTAAGAGTTCCATCAAATAATCCACAAATCGCGTATTTAACTCCATCATCCGCGTTCGTTAATAATACGGATTTGCCAAAGCCAGTGCATGAAACACGCATCTAGTGCAGGTCCTGGCCGCAGAGCCGCGGTGCGCATCGCATGCTTCGTGCCCGGTATAGCTTGCCGCCGTAGCATCATTTGCTCGCCGCCACTGCTCTGCCTTTTTTTCCTTCAAAAAAAAAAAAACAACCAACAACTGCCCGCTGTCATCTCAACAATATCCAAGATCCACTAAAATTATTAATCAATTACCACTAAATCGATGTTTTATTATTATATTGTTTTTCTTCACATATTTTTATCCTATCCTTTACCGGTATTCCTATCATTTTCAAATGCCTCTCCTTCTATTTGATAGCTTAGCACTAAGTAGTTTTTTTTTAACTTTTCTCTAACTTTACCAAATCTTGTATTTTGTATTTTTTTTTTTTTTTGTATATAATCATATATAAAATTTCAACATTCACTGTAGACTTTATTAGCTTGTATATGTATAGCATCTTAGAAATAGCCTTAGATCTCTCAGGTTAGTGGTAATGGAAACAAATATTTTATTCTTAAATTTTGTTAATCGCATGCACACAACTGCGAGTCATCTGTATTGTGTGTCGACCGTCAGCGACATGATTCAAATTATAAAGTGAAATAATTATTATAACTATTTAAAACAAAGAATATAATAAATAAGAGAAGATAGATTGAGAACCAGGAAAAAATTACATGACGAAATACTACACTAATTCTATTAATATCATTTTTTTTAAAATATAAATTTACTTATAGATACTTATGTTTTTATTCGTTAATGTTTATTTTGCGTTTACATGATTATTATTATTATTGATTATTAATACTAAAAAGTTTTTTTTTGTTAATTTAATAAATTTAATTATTTAATAGGTCAACAGGCCACATTACTTAAAAAAAAAAAATTTACTACGATATTTACTTATAATTACAATTATTGTTATTTTTTTGTTTCTGTATTAATATTATTGTTCCACCTAAATAATGTTGATAATTTTAACCTTATACCACCTTAAAATCATTTTTACATTACGTATAATTTAATTGAATATTACATAATATGTTTAGTGTATTATATTAAATTATATATTAGCAATTTTTTCTAAACGCTCTGTTCTTGATATTCGGCACTGGGCCACATGTAGATACACGTTTCGAGCAATCGTGTGTCTGTTGATTGTAACACTCTTATTTACAGCACAACGAGTTTGCGGAACCTAATAATATATAAAATTTATTTATTATATTAATTCCCGCATACTCGTCAGTGATAACAGCAAAGGGTATTGATATTATTATTGATTAATAAAATTTATTTGTTTTGTATAAATAATATTATCAATTATTTGAAAAACTGATGTCCTTTGTTGTTAATCATATTCTTCTCAGGTTACTTTTAGTAGTATCTGATCTATCTTGTTCTATGCACTATCTATTGTATGTGTCTGTCACTGTCTATCGAACCACTCTTAACGTTGCCCTTTACTCTTGAAGGTGATAGGTGGTGAATTGCAAGAACGTTTGATTCCGGTTCCGTACAGCAAGAGCTCCACTGACCAAGCTGTAAGCCGCTTTCCTACATCTTTCTGTCCGCTATGTATTCGTATGCCGCTGTTCGCTCTTGTTCGTTTTTGTGTTTTGTTTTGTTTTTTTTTTTCGCTAAAGCTTTCACTGCTTCCACATTGTGTAGAGGCACTTGGCTTTCATTATAATTACTATCTTATATAAATCCGATAATCAATTTTTCTTATATAGTACTTGTTGACAATTGAATAATTAAAAAAAGTTCAATTCTATCAAAAAAAAAAAAGATATTGAAAGCATCACGCCCTTACCAGTGAAGCAGTGAATTTTATTTTTTAATAAATAATTTTTATTACTAGATTTTTGATTTTTTTTTTTTTAATTTTTCAAGTAGTATTTTGTTTTCTATTTTTAATTATTTGGTTTGTTACTCGATCTAAAATTGTTTTGGTTTTTTTTTCCATTTTGGCATGTTGCACGCATAATTTTTTTTCTTATCAATTATTTAACATTTTTTAAAATATTTTATAATAAACTTTTTTTTTAACACGTAGTTCACAGATGCATAAGATCGCTCAAAACGACTGCTCAGCCGATTTTTGAGTTTTCATTTGTTATTATTATTATTATTATTATTATTATTATTATCATTATTATTATTTATATTATTATAAGTCGAATTTTTTTTTTAATCAAATTTTTGAGCAGGTGTTAGTAGCAAGCACCAAACAATTTTTGGCCAAGTACCGCATACGTAATCAGTTTTTTTTTTTTTTTGATAGTTTTGCTAACAAAAAAGAAGTAGTAATTATTAATAATTGATTTTTGAATAATTAAAGAATAGAAAGAAAAAAAAAATATATTGTCGTTTTGTACGACGCATCATAGACTAGATCAAACGCGGTTTTTTTTTTGTTCCGTTTTATTTTTGGTGTGATCGTCTTGATTTTGTGGCCTGTGAATAAACGTGTTGTTTCAATATTGCCCATTATTGAAACTAAAGCATCAGTGCTGTCATGATTATATGCAATTATGAAATAATAATAATAATGCAGTTTCGTCGAATTCATTATTATTAGTCTGCTAGTTCTATGATGCCTATATATGACGCTTTTCATAATTTTTTTCAAAATAGCCTCTTTAATAACAATACATACTCATAAATAACGATTTAGTTCAATTATTTGTAGAGGCTTCCAATTTTATTTATTTATAAAAAAAAAAGTTGAAATAGAGAAAAAAAAACGAAAACTGTTTTACTCAAATTCAAATTGTTATTCAATATTTGTATATTTTATCAATTGAAAAGTGTACTTAGAATTGTTTTGTTTTAATATACTAACAGTTGCTGTTTTCGATGAAATTTTTTTTTCCAATAAAATTAATAAAACGTTTATTTTTTACAAAAATAAGAAACAACTTTTTATTTTGAAATATTTTGCTAGGTTGTGTTTAATTCGCCTTTTAATTTTATGTGTTATTATTATAATTTCTTTTTATTTTTCAAATAATAATTTTTATCAAAGTTTGTGTGTTTACTAATACCCACGTATATATACATACATACAGGTGGGGCAAAATCACGTAAGCAAAGTAACCAATATCTGGTAAAGACTGTATGTATTTGACTATTGTTATTCGTGTGTGTTTTATTATTTATTATATTTATTTATAATTTTCAATTTATTTAATAAGTGGTGCTCAAAAAAAAATGATTTTTTTTTTCAATTTTGTTGAAAAATGTGTTGATTTGTGAAAATTTTGCAAGTTCAATGTTTATTACAATCCCGAACACTCGGTATGACAAGAAAACCGATTGCTTGCTATTTTGGAAAAAAACCAAAAAAAAAAAAAAATTGGTACAACAACAAACTGTCGATGTTAAATTTTATTTGTTATTATCATCATTCAATTATTGTTTAATAAAAAAATAGAGTTTATTCGTATTTAAACAAAAAACGTTAAATCTAACGTATTTATAGAATTTATTAATAGCGTTAGTGTTAATGTTTTTATTGACGATAATAACATTACAAGACTGTTTGTTTATATTTTTACTCAATTTTGATTATTTACAATTGAGTAAATTCAGGCTTCTAGTCTGCAATTTTTAAAAATACATATATTTTTTGAATTGAAAAAAAGAAAAAAGAATTATATAAACATATTACTCAGTAAATGTAAAAGCTTAGACCCGCCTCAGGAGTGTCCCGTTTTCTGGCATGTAAAAGATGGCTCCACACAAATACATATCGCTCTGGCAGTCCTATAAAACCGAACTGCCTTCAATCACGTGTATGTATTGCTGCCACAGCTATTCGTGGCATGTAAATATAAATTTATTGCATGTTTGTCTAATTTAATCGTTCTGGCCAACGAGTCGGTTCTCGATGATGTTTAAAAAATAATAAAAAATAAAAATAAAATACTAAACATGTTGATGATGATTATGAATGGTAGTGATGATGATGATGATGATGATGACATTGTTGACGATGATGATGATGATGGTGGTGAAGATATATTTATACACTAAATAATAATGATGATAATAATAATAAGAAAGATTAAATACTTATAGTATGTATGTACAACAACGACAAGTGGTGAGATTTGTTAGTTTGATGCAGGCCACACAGAGACAGAGGTTTGTTGATATATCGAAGATTCTAAGCCTATTGTCGTTGTTACTATCTCTAAACTACCTACCTATTTATATTATAAAAGCACGCTATCAATTCAACATGAATTTTGAATCACACCCTTATTGTTTCACTTGGATGGAAGTTTTTTTCAATTGATTATTATCCTTCTTGAAATGGAGGATATAACATGCGACAGCACTGTTCCTCTGTTGTAATGAATTGCATGCCACAATTGACTAGACGATCGACTCGTTTGTGTTACTTTTATAAAAAAAAAAATATATATATATATAAGTATATAGAATTAATTTATATAAAATATAGAAAGCGAGAACCGATCGTAAGGCTAACAAAAATTGGCTCTGTATTTTATTTGTTTCTTTTCGGCTATGCTAACTGCTCGCCATATATCCCGGGAATGTTCTTATTTTTAATTCTCCCTGTTTTGTTGTTTCTTATTTATTTCAGATTCGAGTAGTTAATGCTTTTCGTCAGGGCCTAGATGCTCGGTATGGCGAACACAGCAATACTTCCTTAGCCGAGGTACTTCGCAAACAAACATCATTATCTAAACGATTATCTCAGACTTCTTCCATTGAGTATGCCGATAACATCCCAGATGAGTTGACGATTCCTGAAATTGATGTGGAACGATTATCCTCACACAGTCATACAGAAACGGCTGTTTAGCTCCCAATAAGCTCCTTCTTCCTCGCGCCGCGCTCCCATCCCACCTGCTCTTTTCCATCCATCATCCAAGTTAATGTCTGAAAATCGTTACGAATATCCTCAATAATAATAATAATAATAATATAATTTACATATATTACAACGCTTTATTAATAATATTGCCAGTCCAACCGGTCAGTCTATATAACAATATTTTGAAAAAGAATTAAATAATGGAATCTTCTGAGTTGGAGCAGTTGTGGGTAAATCATCTCGAATTTATATATCATTGTGTTATAACGATTCTCATCGAGCGCTGATGAACCAAGCAAGACTGTCTACCCAGCACTAACCGCTAGTCCAGTGTCCAGCGCCCAATTGTCGAAGACCAACATTTTCCCGGACTTCGGCACAAATATTTTATTATTGTTTTTTTTTCCCTCTTTCAACAACGTTTGTTCGTTAATTTATTGTTATTATAATAATAATAGTGGACAATGAGTGTTTTCGTTTCGTTTCGATATACATATAAAAAATTAAATTTAATTACATAAATAAATAATTATTAAAAAGAAACAAACAAACAACAAACAGGATCTGTGCTGGCGACATAAACTTAATTGATTAGCAATAAAAATGAGCGATCGTAAGTTCGCTCATAGCGTTTAAAATTTAGGTGCCTATAGGTGGGAGTTTCACTAATAAAATTATTATATCGTGTCACTTCCACGAGGTAAAGATGCGTGTTTAATTCTTTAATACATCAAAAGTGCACTCTGGTTTTTGTTTTTTAATTATTATAAATAATAATATCGCAATTATCAGATGATTTCGGTGTTAATTTTTATTTAACACTAAATCATTTT
>JAZBGX010002942.1:0-11036 GCA_037414775.1 Zonitis immaculata | reverse complement strand
AATATTTTTTTTGAATATAGAAATGAATTATTCTCCCGTAGGGAACACTAGAGATTATTTCGATGGGAATTTATTTTCAACTTGTATATTTCATTTCATATTTTTTTTCAGTGAGATATAAAGTTTGAAAATACAATTGAAATTTTCCAATATGGAAAACAGAAAGTTTCAATTGTATATACCTATACAATTCAATTTCAAATAATTAATTTACGTGTCTCGGCATATTAATTATAACTGTTGAGATTTTAATTGCTCATTAAAATTTCTACATAATAATAATAATAAATTGAAATCATTAATTAGATTTTTTGTTCTTGCAATTTTCGATTAGATGATAAAATCAACAATTATAGCAATCATAGTAACAAATCAACTACAATAATGTCATCAACAGCAGTACAGATAGAAGATCTATTAACAACAAATTGGAATACGTCCCCAACATCTATACTGGAAGATGTAAATGATAAAGATGGAATTGATGATTTATTGTTAGCAATCAAATCTAAACGAACATCAGGACAAATCATTGATGGAGGAATAAAAACAGCAATACCGTTAAAACAGGTGAATTTTCCAATATTTATATTTTATGTGTGATTATATCGGATGCCTGAAGCTGCAATATTTGAGACTTTGATAAAATTCGGTATAGATAATCTCGGATATCTTTGAAATGGAATAATATTATATTTTGAAAAGATTTTTATGGTGTATAGAAAACGAAAACTAAAATTCCCTTAAACGAATCTAGCATTTTCAATTTACTTTCAAATTTGGAATAGAAATAAAACAACTAAATCCAAGAGAATTACATTCGTAATTTCTGTAAATGGCAAACGAAATTTCAATCTATACAAACTTTCTCTCCCACAAATGGAGTTGGATTGTGTTTTCTATCGTTTTACTATTCAATCAAAAATAATAATAGAATTACGTTAACAAAAAAAAATCTCTTGAATAAGTCTATACACAAAATAAAACCATTAACTCTAATTGAAGAAGTTATCTGATTTGTCTTAGATCTTTGATAAAATTCTTACGAGGAAATTTTATAAACTTCAAAACAAAAAATTATTTATAGTCAATTTTTTTCCTATGAATGGAACCTGATTAATTTGCTTCTTCGAAACATGAACGGAACATTACCGGAATCAAAAATATAATTACAATTCCCGATTGGTCATTTGGAAAAAAACATTTTGGAAAATGGTGGATGCGCCGGGCAAGCAGTCATAATCCTAGAATTTCATTGGAAATAAACTGAACACAACACATTTTCATTGTCAATAAATCACTATTGATCGATTACGAAATCAAAAAGTTGCTCATTCAACAATCAACTCAGTTTGAATCGATGAAAAATGACGTATTGGAACCGTCTTTTTTTTGTACCGAATTTTATTGGAATTCTAATGTTATAGCTTCAATTTTATGTATTTCTATGAGTTGATATGAGAAAATTCACGATTTCCATTTATCTATTTTTAGATTTTGTTTCCATCGACACGTAAATTATCATTGACATCATCAGCAGTAGAATTAAGTTCAACTGAATCTTACAACAATCCAAATGAAACAAGCTCAAATGGAAAAAATAAAAAACTTGTTCTTGCTATAGAGAGAAGTAACAGCTCTGAACAATCAACAGGGGAATATCCAGTTGTTGTGGATAATAAAATGTACAACATGACCAAGAATTTTAATAGTGGTAAGTCCCTGAAGCAACTAAAACACAATAAAACATTTGCTACAATGTTGGTTGTAGTGTTTGTTGTAACGTTCTCAAATAAAAAAAGTGTTATTTAATTGAGTGTATGTTAATTCAATTTTACATTACATAGCAATGAACTTGTAATTCTATTTCAACGCTTTCATTTATCTCTCGATCGAAACATTAAGCACAAAATTCTTCACATGCCCTCCAAAAGTTTTAGATTCTCGAACAATATTTATATCATTGACTGGAACTTTTGACATTTCCTGACTAGAATTTTTCAAAGTTATTATAAATTCCTACCGGATACCTAACTTAACAAAGTTATATTTATATCAAGACCGTTCATCTTGAAAGTTCTAATAGTGAAAATAAAATTTTACATCTATCAAAATCATAAATTCCAACGAAATTACAAATAATATCATTTCTTTTATGGTAAATTTTAAACTCACACAGCACAATAACTCAATTATACAGAATATTTAACAGTTGTATTGAAGATAAAATAAATAATGAATTGTACGTATTCGATTGAGCTTTAGTATTCAATTTATCTGCTTATTTATAATAACTAAAGCTGTACCTCGTGGTTTTACTCGCATCAAAGTTGGATCGTACACATCTGTTTAATTCATAATTAAATGAATCTCATCAACTTTATATCACAATTAGTTTTTTTCCAACCAACTAAAATTTGATCTGAATATGTCGAATTATTATTCATAGAATATTCCGAAAGCAGTGCCTTTGAGAAGCAGTTGTTCGTTACTCTATATCTAAGCCTATCCCCGTCTAATGATAGTCATCACTTCCTTGTTATGATGGCGCCTTATATAGTTAGTCCTATATCCTGAGGCAAACTTTCATACACTACTAATTCTATGGGTAGTAACATAAAATCATATAGCCTATATAACCTTTCCCAATAAACGTCCTGTATCTAATGGAAAAAGAATTTTCCAAATCGGATTAGTATTTCCTGAGATTAGAGCGCATTCAAACATGCAAAAATCCTTAACTTTAAAGCTGCTATGCTCAACAATATGCAATTTCATTATATACCGACTAATCTGGTTTGTTAAGCACTTTGTTTTTGAAATGTAATATAAGTTTAGAGCCATACCTAAATTATGTATCTTGTTGTTTAAAGTAACTCAAGCATTACGAACTTGACACGTGTTGAAAGCTGTTAAGATATGGAATCTTTGTTAGACTGTCATTAATTTATCATGCCCGTTATAAGAATTTTTTCTTGAAACATTATATTAAAATTATAAAAATTACATTATTATAAGTATTTAACTTATTTGATAAGAATTTTATGTCTTAGCTATGCATTAAATCAGGATTCAAGCAGCCATGATCTATTTCAACCCTTATTAAGAATTCACTATATAGTTACTTTTATTGAACATTGAAACTTGCTAGTTTCAATCTCTGTAGATTCCCACATTTTTCAAAGAAACTAAATCACAGTTGAAAGTTCCACTATAAATCGGTAATAAATTTCAGACCATAAATCCAAAATAATTTTATAGTTTGTCTTTTTTTTTGGTCTGGAAGATTTATGTTTTATTTCAAATTCGATTCCATGTGTTTGACAATAAAAAAAAGAAAACATTATTTATCCTGAACGAATTTCATATTTGTCGAGGAAATTTATTAGAAAGCGATTCCTGAAAATTTTGACAATCAAATTAAGATGACTCTCAGCAAAATTTTGATTTTAGCAATAAAATAGATGAAATAATCTTATATGAAAATCTGTGAACAAAAGTACTCCTAATAAATTTTCTTATTATTCAACTTATTTATGAGGAAAATTCACGAAATAGGAAAACTTTAATAGTGGAAATTTTAATAATATGCTCTTATCGTAATATAATTTTTTGCGGCATCACACACTGATTTGCATATAGGAATCAATCATATGGCTAACACATATGCTACAGCTTGAAAAGTTTCCATCTAATATAATGTCCGTTATAAAAACTTCAAGTAGAATATAGGAAGGATTTTTCCGAATTTCAATTCAACAAAAATTGAATCAATCATGATTATAGATTGTAAATTATTAAATTTCAATATTTTTTTTTTATCGATTTTCAGTTATTGGGAATCAAAACGACTCGAAATCTAATAGTTTTATTGAACAGAAATTAGTTTCAATTCAAAATACTACAACGATTGCATCAATTCCAACTAAATTTCCATTGACAACAATCATTAATGATTTGACCGATATAAGTGTTGTGAGGCAAGTGATCAATCAACAAGATATACCATGGCCAGTGAAAAAAGAAGCTATTGTTGAAGGTGATCTAGTTTTAGGAGGTTTAATGATGGTACATGAACGTGAAGATACAATCACTTGTGGTCCAGTTATGCCACAAGGTGGTATACAAGCATTAGAAGCTATGTTATATACATTGGATCGTTTGAATCTATCACCGGAACCATTATTACCAAATATAACACTAGGTGCACATATTTTAGATGATTGTGATAAAGATACATATGGATTAGAAATGGCTGTTGACTTTATTAAAGGTAAGTGTTGTTTATTGTTCATTCTATCATTGATTTTATTCGATTCGTTGAATTTTCTCGATAATTTATTAAATACAAAAGAATAACTTCCGATCCCGATATCATATTGTTCTTATTGTCAAAGTTGGGAAAAAGTGTCAACAAAACAAAATACTACTCGATGTTAGAAGAAAATTACTAGAATTCACGCATGAATGCCAATCACAAACATTTATGGAAGTGACAAAAACGTCGAAAACTAAGACGACTCTGAATCTTGCTTTAGGATTTTTTAGTAATTTAAAATCACATAACAACACAATAATAATAAATCGTTTATTATAATCCGAGATGAATAATTCTTCAATTTTATTTTATACGTAAATTGATAACGATGAGCATTAAAATCTAATTTGCATTACTATTCAGTCCAATTTTTTTTTTCCATATCATTCAAGTGCTTAATTAAGAATAAAAAAAATAGTAATAATTTTCCGTTTATTGGATTTTTCTGTGCCATAAAATAGAGAGAATTCTAGGAATTTCATTATATGAAGAGAGAGAGAGAGAGGGAGTTCTGAATTATTTAGTACATATGGTGAAAATATATTATTTGCTACAATAAGAATCACACTTTCTTATACATGTTCTATAACAAAACGACCTTATTTATCTTGCAAGTTTATTCTAAAATTTATACATTTAACTATCAATACGAATCTCGATTGTGTAATAAAAAATTTTATGTAGATTATTTCCAATGCAAATAGGGGATACAATAAAAAGATATCTCTTCGTAAAAATGTCACGTTAAAGTCCATTTTAGTTTATTTCCATTGATAATAATAATAATAACAATATAAAGATCTTGATACTAAATTAACAATATACTAAAACGGTTTAACGGTGTATTGTGAAATAAAACTAATTTGAATTTTTGGTTCGATAGAGATACGAATGATTCGATTAAATAATTTGAAAATATACGATTTCTATTATTATTTTCTTCGATATTCAATTGAGTTGGTGGTCAATCCATAACTGATAGATCACATAATATACGATTTCAGTATTACAGAGTGCCCGGTGACTGTTCTCTATTCTATAATATAAAAATTGCTAGAGCCTGTAAAATTGTCAATATAGGTAGAAATAATCGAAAGCGAAACATCGGGAGAGTCCTCTAGTAAATAACTATTAAATAGACCTCTCAAAGCCCCAATGTGTCACAATTTTTTCCCTTTCAAATACTATATATGATTGCAAAAAAATCTGGAAAATAAAATAAATAGAAATAAAAGAAAAACTTTATCTCATACCTATATAGTAATTTAATGGAATTGGAAATGTACTCTATTTGACTAATAGGTAATGGGGCATTTCACATGAAACGGATAACTAAAAACAAAAAATGTTGATGTCTTCGATTTCAATACAGTACACTATATTTTCACAGTATTTAGTCTATTATGAGACTCGCAAGATTTAGTAGCTAAGCGTCAGGCGATGTGCCAATAAGTCAAATATGCGGTGGATTTTGTTTCCCATTCTTTTTCCAAAAGTTTATAGATTTTCAATACAAATTTGATGTTGGGCCCGAAAGTTGTTTAGGGGTACTGTGCCGATATCGAGTAGGACAATATTCCTTGGTTGATTAATTGGGAAAGTAGCAGCAATTGACTGGCCGCCAGCAAGATCACCCGATTTAACTCCACTCGATGTTTTTATCACAAATATTATATCATTAAAGTATTTTGTTCAATTGCCTATTTCTGAAAGAATTCCGCTAGACGACAGATCGCGAGAACGGCGCATTTCAGCAGTGTAAGCAGTCTAGCGCCTAAACAACTTGGGCATGAGAACTTTCTTTAACAGGCTTTATTATTAAACTTAGCGCATATTTGTGGTTTAGCCAAATTTTCCAAGCCCCGTTACTCGTTAGCCAAACTGTAAACTGTGAAAATATATTGTATCTCTGTCGCCAACATACATAAATATTACTATAAGCTCGGAAACATCAACGCTTCATGTGAAATGACTTTATAGTGTCAATTTCCACGCTCCGATAGTAGTCAATCGTTGTAGAGCTAGAGAAAGATAGCAGATACATATTTAGATATGAACAAAAATTACAGAGGGTGTACAAATTTTTTCAACCCCCATAAATATCTCTATCAGACTTGCACGAGTATGAAAATACTTCCTATAGATTCTGGTGTGAAATAAGTATATTTGAATTTTTCGAAAAAGTGCGCTACACCAATAAGGAGGGGTATAATTTATTTGAGTAACAATTAATTATGAACACTCAAATCTCATATTTTATCGAATCCGACTCTAATACTCGGTTAGTTATTAGTCGTATTTAATTAAAATTCGATTCGTTCAATGCAATAAAATCCTTCATTTTTGAATGGAACAATGTTATATCGACTTGACTGAAGTAATAATATTTTTTTTAATCTAGAAATAGGGACTCGGTATATAGCATTTTGTTACTTTTAAGATTGAAAGTGCGAATATGTAAATAAATTTCTATTAAAGGTAATGAAATTATTTGAAATTAGTGAATTATTAAAAATATTCTCAAAAATATATACAACGGAATAAATCATACACTTCATGGAATTATGCATTGCATACAAAATAGAATGCTTCTTTTTTCAATAAAATTCTCCAACTTTTTTTAAAATTGAATAATTAAATTACAATACTTCGGTCAAGTTATTTGTAAACATGAAATCGTCATAATATGTAAATGCCAAATGAATATTTCATTACTTTTATATTATTAGCTTGACAATTTGAAAAGCATTTCTTTTGGAGAACATGCTCCAGTAAATTTCCAAAACAAATTTTTCCAATTTAGATTTGAATTGAGGTCAATCACAATTTTATGTATGAGAAAATGGAATATAATGAAAGTTTATTAAATTTACGGAATGTTGAAAGAAAAATATATGATGTATGAGAGATTTTTAACTAATAGAACCCTTTCAGAGTATATAATCTGATGGAAAGTGAAGCTAGAAAAGGAGTTGTAAAAAAGCACCTTGACAAATGGTATACATATAATGTATATAAATTTTTGAGTATCCTCAACCTATTCATGTTTAAAATAAAAATCTGTATATAGCGACGAGACTAAATGCATTCATTCCATATATTTGAAATTGTACTCCACTAACACAGCTTGTGTGTCTTTAGCGTTGGGGATAAAATAGGAGAAGAAAAGTTTCGAAATTGAGCTTTTTATAAATAAATAAATTCAAATAACTGAGTTGAATAAAATTCATAAAAAAAAAATAATAAATAATTTTTGTTCGGATATTTTCAGATGAACGAATTAAAATTCATCCAAGTACGGGCATCGTATCAGAAAGAATATTCACGTTATTAATGAAATCACGTTTTCCAACTTGAATAAATTTTTAATTTATTCATCATAAAAAAATTTCAACAAAAATAAATATTGTTTCTTCTATAAAGTATAATTTCTGTATTATTGTTATTTCAAACATTCTAAAGTATTTCAACATATATCAAACTTTATCTAGTCCTATAGTCTGATTTCAAACTCTTCCAATGAGTTTCTCTTTGATAAAGAACGCCAGAACAGGTCAATTCTGTTGATTTTATTTCAACTTTTATTGTCAATGGTTTACCTACGATTTGTTTTATAATAAATCCATATTTCTGTTGATTATCGTTATGAATTTGTCAGAAAGGTAGCAAAGAATATAAATGGTTAACAATTGGAAAATTTACGTTTATCACAATACAAACGTTAGTGTTGGAATTTGAAAATTGAATGAGTGACAATATAGATCGATGGATTGTAACAACAACAACGAAAAATCAAACTATGTGGGAAAGATACACAACGACAACCATAAAAAAGTCATTTGAAAATAATATAGAGATATACAATTTAGTTCGCTTTTCGCATTATCAAATTAATATTGATCTGATGTAATTCATTTCCTAATTTATTTATTTACGGTTGCGTGACATCTATTCCATAGATTGAATGAAAACCAAATAGTTTTAGAATCCATCAATGCTTTGAATGCTACGCGAAATTTTCGTTTCAAATGACATCTATAGTTGGAACTTACATGCTATCCTGTTTCGGTTTTAATCTTAATTATATTGAATCGTTAAACAATTTTGTTTTTCATATTTTATTACCAGTAGAATATTTTGTAACAGAAGTATAAAGAAGGAAAATATTTGATTTACAAACTTCAATTCAAAAAATTATAGAACTGTTTTGTGAAATAATTGAGAATTATAGAATCTAAGAATGAATTTGATTGAATGAGGCTTTCAAAAAGCTCAAAGTGTACCTACGAAGCTCAGATTATTAATAATTCACTAGGAATTCATTAGGTATGTAATGAGAGGAAATTCTGTGGCTTTGTATTAGAAACATTGGAACTTTGCTATAAAATAATATCAAGGCTGATGTCGTACGAGCTCTCCTCTTTGATTAATCCAAGAATTTCATCAAACAAAGCCATGATGCTAATAAATCTATCCATATCTATGGTTAAGATTAACTATATGATTAAATTAATCATATATACGATAAGATGGACATATTGCTAAAAAAATTATCTATTCATACAACTGTTAATGAACGTTTCAATGCTACTGACCATATGCAGCATAAAAGTGATGACGTACGTCCAAACATTCATCGATTCGACTATTACAATATTTATGATAAATTATTCTACCATGAAGAGTATTAATATAATTTCTATTATTGAATTTGTTCGCTGAATTAGATGATTCTGCTATTTATTGTTTGAAAAGAAAAACCGAATGGAAGTAAAACATTAATTCTTCCAACAACTATTGTAACCCACTGGAACTAGTTTCAATCCCTATATTTCCCCATATTTTCTCAAACAAAGTTAAAAGCTCGCACTGCAAATTGAACATCGATTCAAGACCATTTATATTTCTTATAATCATCTCTTTTTCTATCCAATCAAATGAATATCGGTAGCGTGTCCATTGATCAATTTCAAATTCGATTGCATGTATGCGTGTGTTTAACAAAAAAAACATTTATTATATACGGAAATATATAATAATAACAGAAATCTTATTTTAGCTTTATCCAATTTTACACTTTAAATGACAATTAGAAGAGCGAACACTATCTCAAAAGTGACACACAGCTTCAATAAATTTATATCCACATGTATATTATAAAGTTCTATAAATGTAACTTTCTAGTTTATAAACTGAAATAATATATTATTTAATATATGTGGGCACCAATAAAGTTTGTACAAATCCAACACAATTTCCATTATTATTCTACAGTAAAATAAATTATTTTAGTGCTATTTTATTATTCAATAAATATTCTATATTAGAAAATATCTCCATTGACATCTTGATTCTTGTTTGTACAAATTTTCATTTTTTGGACAAAAAATTAAGCCAATTCCCTACCAAATCAAATGACGATATCAAAGAAAATTGTCAAAATAATTGAAACTAAACATTTGTCTTGCTAGGTGGTTCAAATATAAATAAGAGTCTCCATGTTCTGCATTTGCTATAGGCCTTTGATCAGTTAGACAGACATTATTATCGGCAGTGTTCTTTGTTTATTCTCTCATCTGTATCATTCACAATCATGTCCGAACAAATGGTAAATGGTAATTTTCAATCAAAAATCTCAAAATAAGCATTGCTAGTGTAGAAACGATCAAAAAAATGTCTGCTAGATAAGTTCCTAATCTTTTGTCACTTAAACACAAGCAATCAAGATGAAGATAACTCTATGATAACCTATGATTAAAACATGGATACACTATTTTATTCCTAAATCCAAATGCATGATTATGGAGTGGCATCGTTCTAGTTCACCTATGTCACAGAGAACGAAAAAGCTATGTCAGTTAAGGCAACATTTTTCCGGGATTATAAAGGAATCGACTTTCTCACGGACACAAGAAGTATCTCTGCTGAATATTGTACTAATATATTAGAAGATAAAGTTGAGCCACCCATTCGATCAAAGAGAAGAATCTATCAGTCCTCTATCCCCTTTCTTCAAGACAATGCTCGGTTGCCATATTCTTCAAATAATTCCGATTCTAAGCTTGCATTTCTTTAGGGCACTCAAGAAACTTTACGAGAGAAGAAATTTGAATCCAACGAAGCTGTCATTGAAGCTTTGCTAGAGTGAATTAACATGCAACCAAAGGATTTGTCGCTTCCGGAATAGAAAAGTCTCACGAACGATGGATTAAATGTATCACAGTAGTAGCATCGAAAAATAATGTATAATATATTTTATCTCTTATTCCCAATAAAAAATAATTCCATTTGGAACTTCTAGTTTATACGTATTTCCATTTTGATTTGTATAAACTTTTGATTTACCTCATTATTCAGAGCTTTTCCCTCGTTAAATCTCGACAAAAAAAAAACCTTTCAAAACTCTATCTGAAGAGTTTTCTTTGTTGTTGAAGTATTTTGAGGTGTTCTGGTATTTATTTATATCAAGTTTTTAGTTCTTCAGTTCCACAATAATTTTTGAGTAAATGACAGAATAAATTGAGATTGAGATCAAGATCGAGGATAGAATATTATTGTTATAACAAAAAGCAATTTGTGGTAACGACAAGGAATTTAAAACTTGAAAAGCTTTCAACTGTTATTACCTTAAGAAGAAAGTGCACGATCTCCATACAAATTGAACCTTTATAAACTTATATTGAATTTTTTTTTTTTTTTTTTAATTTAAACAAATTTA
>JAZBGX010002940.1:0-11055 GCA_037414775.1 Zonitis immaculata | reverse complement strand
ATCAAATGCATTCAAGATCCGGTTCACAATCGATGCCAAGACAAAATCGACGTTACGATAGAGTCGGCTCACAAGGTAAAAATTTTTGTATTTTATTCAACTATACCATGGTTCTATATAACGATCCTACCACACTATTTCTCCTCAAAGTTGGCGTTGCATTGAAGAACGTAGGGCCTAGCGTAGTTCATACGTAACTAAATTTGACATTTGACAAAAATTAAAGTTAGAATATTGAATGACGTGATTGAATAATGTGAAATAAATCCAAAAATTTGTGCAAGAATGTAGAAAATCAAAGTTTGCTGTTAATAATTAGCGTCAGTAATCTGCATTACCGACAGAAACCGGCTGAAACAATCAACGGACCTACGTTCACAGAGTCAACGCCAACTTTGACGAGAAATAGCGTGGTACGATTGTTATGTATATATAATTGAATTTTTTTTTTTTTTTGTAGGGAATGGTAGTATTTATTCACCTGGTCCGGAATATGATGATCCAGCTAATTGTGCACCGGAAGATGAACAATATGGTTCACAATATGGTGGTTATGGTGCACCATATGATCAATATGGTAGTCGTGGTTCGATAGGTCGTCGATCATTAGGATCATTACGTTTACAACCAACTAGTAATAGTCCAGAACCACCACCACCACCGCCACGTAATCATGATCCATCATTTAATGATTCAAAAGATAGTAATGAAATATCAGAAGCTGAATGTGATCGTGATCAACTTATTAATAACCGTGCCTATGGTGGTAAGTTTGTTGTTTACTAATTATTATTTGTTAATCAATTAATTAATTAATTGTCAATAATTAACTGGAGCTTAAATTTTTCGAAATTAATTGGCTATTTTAATCACTTTAAGTCATTAGATTTAAATTTTAGACAAAATTTGATACAAAATTATCTAAATTCGGTTTTTTTTCAGAAAATGAACAGGGTAAGTGGAGTTGTTTGAGTGATGATTTCTTTTTATTGTAAAATATTAGAAATCATTCATGCAACCATTTGCATGTATCACAACTTTTCAAAATTAAACGACAAATAATTTTTAAAAAATGTGTTAATAACTGCATGCTTTGTTTTTAATTTCATCTGCCTTTTGTGTTTTTGTATATTTTCAATATGTCGATATTGTGTTGTTCGTGGCCGTATATGTAGTTTATGTTGTTGGTTTGTATTTTCAGTAATGAGAAATAGTGCAAAGGATGGCATGTTGTCTCACGAGGAAATGCGCAAACTGATTGAAAGGTCAGTACACACAACGTTCTAATAATTATTATTAGTTTGACTCATAATTATCCCACAATTTGAGAGAAACCTGTTTAAATGATTATTCTGGACCATAATCAACCCTGCTCCCTATTTGCTTAACAGAGACAAATCACGTCATCTAAATCATCATGAATTTCGTTTGCTACAACTAACGCGGTAGTAGTCCGTAGACGAACGTGCATTGTCAGAAGCCGTCACTATTGATGTTAGTCATGTTCGTTTTACCAATAAAAAAAAATATACCGTTTTTAAAGAATGTTCCAATCGGTAATTCTACTACTCTCGCATCCAACACAGAACATTATGCTTTCTTCAAGAGGACGCACGTAACCCTCTTTTCATTTAACGGTTTTTAAAGAGAAGCCAAACTTTTACGACATTGAAGCGTTCAGCTGGCAGCCTTCGTGTTGTTATGCTTTCGTCCCTCTTCCACGGTTGTCACAAGTAGCTGGTCGTCAAAATTCGATGGTCGATTTTGTCTTTCAAGATAGAATCAACTTATTTAGAGCGGACATACGACACTCGATATTGTCGTTCGTAACATATTATTGAGATCGCGAAATGACTGTTGCCTTCCTTCCGTTCCAGTAATAAAACATAATATGACGAAATGATCATTTAATCAGAGAATATTTTGATAAAAAAAAACAAACGTTCATATAGTGGGCGTATGATTATGAATCAATCTAAGATTATCAAATGATTTAATTGATTGGCAAGAAATGTGGACAATTCAAAATTTATAATATTTTCAAATAATGAATAAACCCCTTGCCATACTTCTAATGTAATTTGTTTTAATGAATTTACTTTCATGAATTCCACACAATTAGGAAACTGTAAGTGTGTACTTACTGTATGTTTTGCTTTATTTTATTTTATTTTTTGCAAAATTGGTTGCACTATGTGTTTTTGTTTCTAAATTTTTGTGTGCACAATTAATTAATTTTGTGTTAATTATTTATTAACAAAATTCTATTATTTGTTTCTCTATTTAAAAAAAAAACAACAACAAAAGATGTTAGATTAGTTTTATTAATTGTGTTTGTTTTTGTTGTTGTGTGATTTTGATTTTTTATAGAAACGAAACAGGCCAAGCAAACGGGGGACTCACAGCCTACGATACTGTGGCAGTGTAATTTGTAAGAAATACGAAACAACCGAACACAACTGCCAATTTTTTCATTTTAGAGACCATATCTCTGTTAATCTACGAGAAAAATGGAACGAAGATCATGGTCACTAAAAAAAAATCAAATTTGGATCGAACACTCTCCATTTTCAATTGGTATTCGATAGAAAATAATAATAATATTAATAGAAAACCATGACTCAATTTTCTTTTAGTTTGAAACAATGTTGTGACCGTAAATTTTAATGGTTTTCTTTCTATCGAATACCAAAATTGTCGTACCAAAAATTAGGTTTTTCTTTTGTTATTAATTATTATTAATCTTTTCGATTGGCTTTCGATATACGTACACATTTTGCCCAATATAGTTTTTGTATGAACAAATAGGATCAGTGTTTTTTTTTTTTTTTGTTGTTGTACAGGTGGCTCAATGTGTGATGTGATATTTTTAGGTTTGTGAATTATTTTTTTGTTTTATAACTAATTAGACCAAAAGTCTACAGTGGTGCCAAAATTTTTACAATTTCTTGTTTTAAAAAAAAAAACCTACTGTAGGCAATTAGTTTTTTTTTTCTTTAAATAATTTTCTAATAATTATTTTTATTGAATAATCTTAATTAATTAATTAATCTAGCTTTAGTGTTTCTAGTTGGCGATAAATGGTTTTGTTTTTATTATTGTCTTGTAAGTGTTTTTTGAAAAGGTTGTGCATATCGCCAACAAATTTGTAATTAATGATACAAAATTCCTCCTCAATTCTCTACAATTAAAACAAATATACAAACATGTTTTATAATAATTAGCTGGAATTAGAATCAAGTTTTTTTTTTAGTTTAGCCGCTAGTTTTACGAAAAAAACAAAAAACAAAACTAATATTAATGTTTTTGAACTTGTAATGCATGCGTTTTTGTCCAACAAAAAAAAAAATGTTAAACAAATATATTATGTAGATGTAAAAACAAATTATATACGATACAACAAAAATTAATTAATACTCAAAAGCTTAATAGTGTTAAAAAAAAACAATATCAGTAGTTGTAGTTGTAACTTTTAATCCCTAATTACTATTTTAACAAACAAAACTAATAACAATTGATGAAAATTATGGCATTTTAGACGTTATTATTGTTTTTTTTTTTTCAAGTAAAGTTCCTAACTCTTTTCCACCATAATTTGAACAAAACAAACAAATAAATAAAGTAAAACTAGTCACACAATTGTATCTCAAATCAAATTGAATAAGCATAATATCGGTCACAACAAATTCATTGTTTGTCTTTTTTGTTTTAATGTTGTGATAATGGTTTAGAATGCCATTACATAAAATATTTGTATGTATCTTATGTGTGCTATAATAAATATATATATATATATATATATATAGCCGATTGAAATAATTTCTAGTGTAATAATAATATAAATACTCAAATTGTGTAACTTCTTCTGCAATATTTTCACGATATAATCTTCTATATAATTGTGTTCTGTATTGTGTTTTATGTTTTTGATATTTCCCTTTTATTCTCCAATTTTTATAATGTTTCTTGTGATTTTTGTGCTTCTATTGTACACTTTGCCTATTATATTATTATAACAAACAACAAAATTTCGATTATATGAGCTTCAATTTTAAACCAAAGTATTTTTTTTTGGTTAACATCAATAAAATAATATAAAATAACAATTGTTTGATTCCATAATACCTAATTAAGGAAAAAATTGAGGATTAAAGTAATTGGTTGAGTTTGAGTGAGATCAGCAATAATCCTATCCTATAATTTATTAAAAAATAATTACAAAATACCACACTTACATTTAGATAATAAATCGAAGATAATTACGTATGTATGCCATATTTTGTTTTCATCTTATCAATTTCTTCTTGTTTCTTTTCAATATCAGTCTTTTTAAATGCTTTACTGGCTTGATAATATAGAACAACTAAATAACGATTGCATACATTAAAACCAGATAAATGATCACAAGCATTTTTAGCATCGAATATATCTTCATATACAACAAATGCTGTACCACGTGTTTCTGGTGTATTACCAACACGTATCTGTCGTATAGCTCCATATTTACCAAATATATCGTACATTTCTTCAGCCGTTATCTTATATGGTAGATTACGTACATATAATATACGATTGATTTCGGGGGGCAATCTAACCTAAAATCAACATGCAAAATGTATCTATTTTCCAATAAAATTGTTATTTGACTCGTTAATACTTACATTTGCTTTCCTTTGCATAGCCAATGCCATGATTTTTGATTAATTATTGCCGAAATATATCGAAAAGTAATTACAATTAAAAAAAACAATTGCTCTTCAACAACTACTAACTTCGTATACCAATTATACCAACCCAAAAATTGTATAGTTCGTACTGGTTTAAGAGATTAGTTGTCGCTCTATTGTAAGAATAGTGCAAAATTAATTACAAATGAAGATTAATAAACATCTAATTATGTTATTTGAATCATAATTTTGTGTTTAAGTTGTACGTTTGATTGGAATTAACGTTTATTTGATATGTTACATTTTGGATGAAGGCGCGAAATTTGAAATGAACTCACTTTGTGGACTTTTTGTATTAATCAAATTGGTTTTAAATGCAAGAACGGATGAAAATTAAATTGTAAAGCTGTATGCAGATGATAATTTGAGTTAAAATTGATGATTAAAGTTTAAATGTTATCAAAGGAAATTTACAGAATTATTGACTTTTCCATCGCACCAACTTCATTAAATTTAATGTGTTTAGTGGAAAGTTATTTAGAATAGGAAAATTTTCAAATATTGGTGACAAATTGGAAATTGTTCCATTAAATTCCGTTAGACCTCCAAGATAACTGGGAAGACTAGTGTTCGTTTTTTGGTTTTCATTATTTTTGAAAAACACTAAAAAATGGCAGCGGCAGCACCGGTTTATATTGAAGAGGAAATTGGCCGAAAATGGGACCACTGTTTAGCTGATGGTTTAATCAAATTCGGTAATTGGAACGATTTTAACAAAATTATTTAATATTTATAAGAATAAATTCGAGTTTAGAATTTGGGGTGTTATGTCATCATAACATAACCTCAATTTATGGAAATTTTATATAATCTATTGTTTTTTGTTTGTTTTGTTTTATTTATAGGTGGTGGAATTGTATTGGGCTCAGTGTTTTCGTTATTGTTTTTCAAAAGGAAACGATGGCCCATTTTAATGGGTGGTGGTTTTGGTGTAGGTATGGCATATGCAAAATGCGAACGTGATCTAAATGCTATTATAAAAGACTCCTCAGCCTCTCCAACGAAACCATCATAACTTAATTTGTTAGCCAGATTATGTAATTTACTCTAGTAACTTAATAAATTATCTAATTGTAATAATGGCAATACTATTGTTGACATAACCTCAGTTGTTGTGTTTTTAATCGATAAAGGAAATATAACTATAATCGTTCTTATCAGTTGTTTTTTTGTTTTCAATGTAACTTCAATAATAAGGAAGATGATAATTGAAACAATAATTTGCATCAAACAGCAATTTGAGATTTATTAATTAAAAAATACGTCATTATTGTTAGAATATTTTAGCAAGTCCTAAGAAATATTCTACACAAATGTTTCTTACAATAACAAAATGAAATTTTGATATTTGTTAATTGCAGCATTTCCTAATCCCAAAACAAACCTAGAAATGCTTATTAAAAGAAAAAAAACTTATATAATAATCAATATTATAGGATCAATGAAAACAAAGCCCAATATTCTTTTTTTTTCAAATTTACATAATGTAATTTTTCTGGTTTTAAAAACTACAAAAAAAGTTCTTTGCATTACACAAAAAAAATTATCTTCAATTCTGTTTCGGTTTAGTATTCGATTCACCACCATCATCTTTTTTGGCAACTTCAGCTTTCGAAGCCTCATCGAAATTCTCAACTAAATCGGGTACATCTTCTTCATCTTCTGGTGCAATTTTACCCAAACCAGTATTAGCAACAGTACTAGCTAATCGTTTCAATTGTGTTAAACCTTCTGGTCCTAATTGACTCAATATACCTGGTAGCATTTCGGTTATTTGTTTATTTTCACCATGGCCAGTTATTGCAAATGTATTTGCAGCTAATGATGCTTGAGCTTTTGGATTATTAAAATGTATAACTGTACCATCATCCTTAATCATATTAACTTCTTCAATACCAGGTATTGTATTTACTGATAATTTCTTTAATGATGATTGTAATTTTTTATCATCTGTTGCTTGTGTTGAATGGACAACCTTCTTTTTACGTCTGGGTGTACCTTTACCACCAATTCGTACTTGTGATTGTAATTTCTTCAATTTTTCTGTATTCATTGTTTCTATTAGCTTACTTTTTTATCGAGACTTGTTTTGATTTAAATTCAATTCACTAAAATCCAACACTAACACATTAATTATTATTTGTGAATGATTGCTTTGCAATTCGATTAATAATTACCAGTCTTTTAATGGATTTTTTATGGAAAGCACATGTGCTTTCAAACCGGTGCTAGATTGAAAAGAAAATGGACGACTTCCCACTTGCGCAAAATATCAAGGCTGACACGACGCGCATATGCGCTAAATTCAAAACAACTTTCTTATCAACACACAAAAATATTCTTATCAATCAACAAAATAAAAACAAAATAATTATTATGCAGTCAACTATTATAAAAATTTAGATTATCCGTTACAAAATTATAAAAAGTTTACTAATACTAGGGACATCTATTACTAAATTTATTCAACTCAAATTACAGTTCTCTATAATTATAATATTAGAAAGAGATAAATATATAATAGAATAGTAGTGTAATGGAAAAAGTAGGAGAATCGGACTATCTTTTGTTATTAAAGGTTGTTACACATAGCTGCTTCAATTTTCTGTTCTCCTGATACAAGTGAGCGTCTTGAAAGTCCGTTTGACGACGTTGTCGGGACAACAAGCACCGTGACGGTGACGCCTCACATACATACACAGTTTTTTTCTCTCCATTCATCTTCAGTTTTTATTTGTTTTTTTTTCAAGAATTGAAACTCCTCCCTGTTTGTTGTTGACCACTGACCATCCAACTGACACTATATACCTATCTTTTTTTAACTTGTTATAATAAATATTCCATGTCCATCTGTTGAGAGAAAATAAAAAAAAAGAAAACGGGCAATAATGATGTTATTGGGGGAGAATATAAAACGTTTTTCCAAATAAATTTCCTATTATTATTAAAATTCCTCTATACTGACATGGAAATTGTGTTGAAAATAAATATAAAAAAAAAACAGGGGAACTGAACGTATATTTGATGAAATAGGGGATGGATAATAAGGATGATATTGGTTGAATTACATTTAGAGGGTGGAAAAGCGTAACAAATGTAATTGAAAAACATTTATGCAAAAAAAAATAATAATAGACATAAACATAAGAAAATCGATCAAAATTAACTTGATTTTATGATCGATTACTTTTATTATTAAATAAATCAAGTAAGCTATGATTAAAAATTTATATACTTCAATGAATAAGGCGACTGGATTTATTAAATGAATTGATTGATAAAGTGGCATAATTATTTGAATAATTTTTATTTCAGTGAATATTGAACTGTACTACTTCTTTGCATTTATGTCGCCTTGTGAGTTAAGCCCTCTTAGTTATGAATTATGAGAAATTGTAATAAATCAACTAATCTATAGTATGTGTTTGGGGGCTGCTTTTAACATTTTATTAATAAATTAAAATCAAGTTACACATGTATCTTATAAAAAAAAGTAGGCTTCGAGTTGGAAGGAAAAAAAAAACAAAATAGCATCAAAGTGACAGACAATGGCTTCTGCTATTACTAGAGTAATTATATTAATTTTAATTAATAGAATTTAATAATTAATCATTTAAAAATAATTTTAAAATATTATTGAGATGTTAATGTTAATTATAATTGTATTTAATGATTATTTTGGTAGTTATGGAAGTTAACCTATTCTTCTTCAAGTACCGGTAATAGTGCAATTCAGGTAATTTTTTTTTTGCAAATATTCGTTCAAAATAATTAAATTGTTTATTTAATTATGTGTTAATTATCCAGTTTATTTCATTTTCAATAAATTTGTTTTAATTGTTAATTGAAAAAAAACAAAATCTTTTCTCAAATAATCTTCCTGTCTGTCATTTTTTTTTTCAATTTCATGTCTTCCTGCATCAAGTTCTCAGTTAAGAGTTTCACTTATTAGGTGTTCATAATAATAAAACAGGTATATCAATATAGAAAGTTTGTAAATTGTATGAGAGAAAATTCGATTTGATTAATTCTTAGAGTTTCTGTTTGCCTGATAAGAAGACCGCCAATTTTGCGCCTAAACAGACAGTGAATGCATAGTGGCCATTTTAGTTTTCAACATTTTTTAATTCATACTAGCCGTCAATAGAGGCGCTACTACAGCTTGACAATTGAAGAATCATCTAAAAGTCGCCCAATAAAATGAATAAATACTTATCCATTTGAATTATTTAAAAATTCTATTGAATTTTTTTTGTTTATATTTAACATTAAACTCGAATCAATTTAAAATATTTTTTTTTTAATGATTTTCTAGCACCAAAAATTCTATTATTGATGATAATGATAATGATGATGATTTAATGGGATGCTAACTGGAAAAAGAAATGGTTCTATATGGTATCTATAGCAACCCGAGAGCGAATCTGGAATGGATAGTACGGCTGCGTGAAAGCAGCGATTTGTATGTGAGAGAGAGTCAAAATTGTATAACAAAAACATACACCCTTCCAGTTTTCTATGGCTAACATCTCGAACAAGTTTGGCGGTAAAAAACCTAAACAACCCCCTACCCTATTATTCAATTCAATTTAAATTGTGTTTACAATAATTTTAACGTTAAAAAAAAAATTGTATGTCTATATATCACAATTTTTTGATTTTTTAAAGTGGGTGATGTTGTGTGGATTTGAATCAAAGAAATTTTTTCCGAAATAATAATTGTAAGTTTCAATTTTAATCGAAAATTTTGGATAGGTAAAACTTGTGTGTATTGGGTAGTCTTTGTTTAAGGGATGCTGCGTAGTTTTTCTCACCCTCCAAAACGAGTCTATTCTCGATGTTACTACCATTTGAAATAATAATATTAGCATTTTTGTTGTTGTTGTTGTTGTTGTTGTGTATCTATATTTGACTGAAAGGAAATAGCTTTTTAACAAGAACTTGATGACTTCCTGGGTACATTTCAGGTTCGACTTATTCTTTAAAAGCTTCGATTCTCACTGTTTTTTGTTTTGTTTCGTTTGTTTTTTTTTTAAAAAATTCGATTGCTCTAAATATTCTTGAATGTTAAAATTAGATTGGTTCAGTAAGTAGTAGAAGAAAATAATGCAAATAATAATACGCGGAAAATCTATTAATAGAAATTTCAATTGTAATTTGTGCGAATTTTGGCGGTTTATTGTTATCACCCTTAACAATTTGTTCAAGATTAAGGGTATTAGGGCAACGAACTTGGATGTACTCCAATTTGATACAAAAAGGGTTTTATGATCTATTTAGAGGACGTATCTATTTTATCATATATATATATATATATATATATTTCAAATATTATCATTAAAAATAAAATAAACACAAAATTAATTTATTGGTGTAAATTTTTAATTAACGTTATCTATTTAGAGTTAATTCGTTTTTATTTAATTAATTGAGGTGTAGTCCATATTCCTATTAATAGTTGTATATATTTTTTTTATTTGTTGAATAAATATTCTAGGGGGTTCTGGGGGTAGATTTTGTCCGGGTTAACTGCCACGCCCTTTATATAGTTGATTCTGTTGAGGTAAAAGTAGAATTTAACACAAACAAAAATTTTCAAATTATTAAAATACTCAATAAAAAAACGGAAATTGTTGATTTCGATTAAAATAAAAATATTGTCAATTTAATATATAATTTCAACATTGTATAATTAATATAGGAAATAATTCAATTTCTTGGCAATTTTCCTTTTCTATTACTATTATTATTTATTTATATATTTTATTAATTTCAGTTTATGGAAATTCAATCGATAGAACTTTTGTATAATTAATACAATTTTCCGACTACTATTTATACGATCATTTTTCTTTTTCGATTGATCGTTTATACAGGGTCGTCTCAAGTTTTACCGCCACCCCCAAAAATCACCATTATTTATAATCGTAGAAAAGTCAAATTTGGAAGTATTAAAAGAAACAGAAATACACTACAGACTAGTCTAATTTATAATTAAAATATATAGCTTAATATTCAAATTGAAGCGGCTTAATTATTTTTATATTTTTACTTTTGTATGATTTAGGAGTACCATAAATTTCGGGTGGCAGTCGGTGATTTCACTATAGCTGGTTTATTGGTTTGTTTATTTGCTTGAGACCATCGATTTGAAAGATCTTTCGAAACAGATCCGGAATAGAACCAATAAACTTAATAAACAATAACAAATTTCTTTTGTAGCATAGAAATCACAACTGAGTACGGCCCTGAATCTACCCCTTCGTTTTTAGTATAAGATAAGACATTTTCGGTCTTTCTATATCAATCATATGTGCAAATGTCAATG
>JAZBGX010002938.1:0-11056 GCA_037414775.1 Zonitis immaculata | reverse complement strand
TGAAAATCGACTTTATTACATTAATACAGTTATATTAGTTCAACAAACTTGCCATTGTGCTTCTATTTAATCCAATTTTATTTCAATTGATAAAAATATCCCCAAACTCTTTATTATCGAGAACTTCATATCCACGTATTTCGAACTTTCCAGTGGCTAACTTCTCCTATTGTCGGGGAAGTCCAAAATTCGAATACAGATTATAAAAACCCTGAATTCGATGACTTACAGGTTTACAACTACAATTGCAGTTTTGAAAAAGTCACAACGTGAATTGTGACTGTTGTTGTCGTCTTTACAAATTATGTGAGTGTATCGGGATGATACAGGATAATCGAATTGAACTACAAAACAAAAGCTCGGTTAACTGAAATACACGACAGACGTGGATTAACGAGAAACATGGATCAGTGTATTTTGTATTTGAAATTTAGCGGAGCTTGCTTTGTTCATATTGCTTGATATGCTTAAATTTTGTTTCTCTATCTAGATTATTTATAGAAAGAGACGGAAATATCAAAAAAAAAGTTAATGATTCATTGAAAAAAATATATTTTACACATAAAAACACTAAAATTTATTCTCTTATCATTCCACTAGCATCACTCATATCAACTTCCAAGCTCATACTAATTTCCGGTTGTTCACAATTCGATATAGCCTCTTGTATACTACTAGATTCACTAATTTCGGCAATAGATCTAGATTCTAATTCAAATTTTGGAATACCATCAGGAGCACCTGCAAATAAATAATAAACAACTATTATAAATAAAATAATTGAAAAAAAACAAAACACAAATACTGTACCAATATATGCTGGTTGTTCATCAGCTAATTGTTCAATAACATAATTCAACATTGTCGTACAAAAAGAATCATCATTACGTAGACCTAATGCTTTATGGAACCAATCGACAGCTTCTTCAGTTTGTCCCATTAAAGCATAATTATAGGCTATCGATGAATATGTATTTGCTGATTGTGGTGTTAATAATAATGCTTGATTATGAAATTCCAAGGCTTCATCAAACTTTTTCAATTTTCTACATACATGACCGAGATTATTCAATAAAGCCTCCCAACGTTTCGGTATTAAACCATTTTTCATCGATTTTATACGATCTAAAGCATCACGGAAATGATTTTCAGCCGCTTTATAACTGAAATAACTCGAAAATTATTATACGAAAACGGATAAATATCGTTTCATAATTGTTATTACTTCATATTTTGGAAAGCAATAACGCCCATTTCATGTATAACGAATGGATCATTTGGTGCTATTGTTATTGCTTGTTTAAAGAATTTATCACCCAATTTAATATTATTGGTCAAGCCACATTCCAGACCGATATATAATAATGGTAGATGGCAACCTTTCATCAATTGGCATGCTTTAAAATAAGCAGCCATAGCTTGATCGTGTTCATTTTCTATAGCAAACGAATGTCCATATGCTAACCATGCTGGACCAAATAAACGATCTAAACATGTTGCTTTTGTTAAATACCGACGTGCATAATCACGTTTACCAATTATATAATAATAACAACCGACAGCAAACCAGGAAATTGCCCAATTTGGATATAATGCAACTAAATTATGTGCCAATGAAAACAATTCTAAAAATTAAGTTAATAATTAAAACTACAATCGAACGAAAAATATTAACAACAATAACTATTGCTTTGATTCAGCTCAACTTGGCATGATATATGGATTGGTAAGCAATCACTATGATAAGGATCACGTAACAGGATTGTTTCCGTTAATTCACTACATTGTTGATAATCACAATTATAATAGAGACGTTCAGCTTCCGATACATGTAAATCAAGACTGTCTTTCAATTTAATTAAATTAGATTCGGCATCATCATCTTCAGTATCCATTTTATTATGGTCTGGATTATTAGATTTTATCACATTTTTATCATTGTTACTACGTTCGATATTTGGTGTATTTAATGTTGATGTTATCGATATTTTTGGTGTTGTTGGTAATGATTGTATACTATTTGTTGTTATTGTATGTATATCACGATTTAAATTCGTTAATTTTGTATCAATTATTTTCACACAAGACGTTGTATGGTATTTTTTCAATTTACTACCATATAATGTTAACAACATTTCAGATTCTTCTAAATTACATTGTTGTGATATTGGAATCGAATTCAATAATTCTTGTTCTAATAACAATAAAATAAAAATTAGATAATCGAATTCTATTGGATAAAACAAATTCAAATAATACACCTTCATTTGCAGTTAACATTTGATATTTAATCAAACCATCGAAAGCTTCATAACAATGCACATCATAATGTAATGCTTGTTTAAAACATTCAGCAGCTAATGGTCGATTATCCATACTTTCCAATAATTTACCTTTCAATAAATAAACAGCCGAAATAACTTGCTATAATCGAAAATGAAATTTAATTTTTAGAATAACAATTTTATAATCTAATCACGTTTTGTGGTGTATCATCGAAGAAATATATGGCAGTATTCGGTTGTGTTATCAGATCTAAATCAATCAAATTCAATACTTTTAATGCTTCATCCGGTTCATGTGCTTCTAATAAACATTTAACAGTTAAATAATTACATAAAATATAGGACGATTCCAATTGTTTTGTTTTTAATAAATGTGCAGCTCGATGATATTGTTTCAATAAAAACATACATTGAGCTGACCAATAAATATCTTGTGGATTATTTGTTATTGTCATTACTTTATCAGCCCAAAATAAAGCCGCTTGATAAGCATGCTACAATGCAAAAAACGAATGTTAGTTTTTGTTTTTTTTTTCATTACCGAAATTATTTACCAAATTTATGAAATTCTGGACGAATTTTCTATATTTTGCTATATTTATTGAATCCAAATTTGTCGTTTTCATCGTTTTGTTTTTTTTAATTGTAAATTATTTCTATTTTGTTTGAAGAAAATAAGTGAGGTTAGAAAATTTAAAAATCGTCAATCTCACCAACAGAAATACAACAAATTTCCCTAAAATTGCCGCATTATATAAATAAGAAGCGGAACACTATATCGTTTAAGCATAGTCTAAATAAAAGCCGTATCTCACGAGGCTAAATTGAGATAGATTTTTTTTCTAAATCGACGCGCGCAGCATAAAAGATATGTATAATGTATTATTTGGAAAAAAAATGAAAATGGACGAAAATGGAATGGATAACTAGGTACCATGATACTCTTGTTCAAGAAAGGACACGAAATATCCATCTTACTTCAGAAGAATAAATCGCTACTGAGTATGGCATTGAGACTCGTCTTAAAAATAATAACAACCAATATTAACTCTCTAACACTATTATATTAGCTGAGGAACAGTATAAGGATTTAGAATACGTAGATCTTGCACGGATGATACTGTTTTTGTGATGTGACAATCCATTGGATACAACAACCTGCCTTTCTATATATGCTTCAGATATTTAGAAAAGACTTAATTTCAACTGAATCCAACTGTCAAATTATAGGGCTGCCGAAAAAGAAATTTTACAAATAAATATAGATCTAAACGATATACCATCTGGTGCAACAAACACATCAATACAAAGTCAATTATATACAAGAACACGATTCGACCAATCACGACATACACAGCGGAAATTATAAGTAGAAGAATTTAAAAATATAGATACTCAATTTGAAATAAGAATAAAGTTGATGGCTATTCCCTCTATAACCGGAAGTGGTATATATTCAAATCTCAATTCTATTAGTTTGTCCTAAACAGATGGGATTACACCTTTGAGACACACTATATATTTCATTTCAATAATTTATATGTATTGTGTGTTGCCTATAATAGGTAAATTATATAAGAGAACATCAATGAAATTGTTTGTTTTTTTCTAATAACTTTTCTGAATGTTCGTTATTTCAGATTATTTCAATTTCAATCTATAGCGAAGCTCAAAATAATCGATGCTTCCAATCAATCAATCCACTAAGTGACCAAATTATTTAATATAGAATCATAATATTTAAGTAATAAAACAGAAGTAAAAGTAGACTTATTTGCAGAAAAGTTTGGTAATTTCTAAAAATAAGCTTAGATACTTTCTTGAAATTACAATATTCACCTGATACTTTCAATTGAAAATGAATTCTACAATTGGATCTTTATATATTTTTATTGGAGATTTTTCCAAATTGCATTAATTTAAAATAATCGAATTGATAATTAAAAAATCCAAGTAGCAATAAGTTCGATAAAGTTCAATATAGTTTGTCTAACTTTGAAATTAAATAGCTCAGTAGCAGTCGTTGGTTTAAAAATAGAAATACCAAATAAAAATAATAACTGATTCCAATTTAATTAACTTTCAATTAATTATAAGTATTTCATGATTATTATTATTATTATTTTGTTTATGATGATTTGGCCTAAATTACTCGCACCTTGTATGGAATGAGCTTGATCAATGTTGTTGTCCCGTAGATAGTAACGAACACCCCAGGTCCTGAGCTATTCTTGTTAATATTTATCCCCGCTCTATCCATTTTGGAATTTTACAATCGCAAATACACGAGAAAAATAATATTCTTTTATTAATAATAATCTCGATTATTACCTACTGATTGTGAGACCGATTCTACACAATACATAATTTAATTCATTAAAATTGCCCTTCTGATTTAAATTTACAACCATACAATAAATAGGCTAAATGTTTGCCAACTCCAAATCTCACAATCAATCAAAATACAATCACAGAATTGTATTGTAAACTATTTTTATCTTATTAACATCTAGAATTAGATAATTTCTCTCCAATTGGTTCAGGATTATTTTTTATGTAATTCGATGTGATTTGAGCTGCAAATTTTTCCAAGTTGCCGTATAATATTTTTTAATAGTTATCTTGATGATTTCTTTTTTTTCTCTTCTAACATTGTCTATTTTTGTTAATAATAATATTAACTGTATAGAATTTTATTTTCGTTTGAAATGTAGGCGGATGTGAAGCGTGCGCAATTAAGTATAGATCGTTTGCAACTGATTTAAGCTATAGGGTTGAAATAGTCACCTACGAGCGCTCCTTAAGTGGTGTGGTGCTCTTGGATTGTTTCTTATTATCTACCAAGTGTTGTAAGTAATAACGAATTTGACTCGAATCTATCGAATAATTCCAATTAAATAATCTAAATTGTTTAACACTTGCTTTATAAGTTTTGCTCAAATTTTGTTGCAATTCGCCATTTATACCTTCCATTTTCTTAAAAACAAAAAAGTTACTTAATAATATTAAAGTTATTATTATGAAATTTGTAAAGTTGGATCAATTGTTTTGTTTTGTTTTGGGTTTTATTGGAAGCGGTTATTTTAGGAATTGAGTCGTTTGATCTAAGAATAACTGGGGCATCCCAGCGCTGCCAAATACAGCCGGGTTTCTAATGTGGTGTAGTTTACACTTGAACTCAGCAATTTTTCTATTTAGGCAAGGATTTTTTTTTCTAAAGTAAATCCTTCCCCCACTCGATTCCTATTTAAAAATGCGGATTTTCTTCGATATTTCGCCAATACTGTAATATGAGATTGAATAATAATTATTAATGAAATTATATATAAATAGAAAAACTTATGTTTAGTACAAATCCAGATATTATATGGAATTTTAATACAAATTTTCCTGATTTCAGAGCGTCCTTAAAACTCTTTGACCATGTCGGATGAAGAAGAAGTTTACTCGTAAGTAGAAACTTTCCACTTTATAAAGTGACTTTCCAAAATTCCAATTGCTTATTAGCGTTAATAAAAACCTTATTCCAGCTCTTTAAAGTATTTTAGCTCCAGTGGTATTCTATAATAACTCGCTTTACAATCACCTTCGCAGCAATCTCGCTTTAGTTTAAAAAGATCAGCTTCTTAGCTTTTTTCTTTTGTAAAATTGATTAAATTCGAATAATTTATATCATTTTAGCGAAGAAGAGGAGGAGGAGGAAGAGGTTGTTGAGACGTAAGTGTCACGATGATTACTCTAATTTTGGCATTTTCGGTTGGACTTCTTTTTTTTTATATACCAAAAATACTCTTGTCTTTTGTCGAATTTCCAATCCAAAATGCTCCTTTTTTTCAGTGTAAAATAAATAGTTTTCTAATAGTTTATTCTTTTTTCTCTTTGCAGCAAGTAAGTATGAATCCGATCCAAAGAGTAATATTTAGATATTGCATAGCCAAATTATGTAGATATACCCTTAATTTGAAATTTAGAGAATTGAAAGTCGAAAATATTTTTTTTTTGGAAAATTTTCTACTGAATTAGTTTAGTTTAGATGATTTTGTGTTTTTATTTTTTTTTTCTCTTTGTTATTTCCTCCCTACTCGTGTCCCTTGTGTGACGTGTACGTAACAGGACCACCACAACAACCACAACCACCAAAGTCGAGTAAGTCAATCAAAAAAAAAAAAAAAAAAATACAAATAAAACCAAACTATATTGTTTGAAAAAAAAAAAAATCGTGACAATTGCGCTTATCAGCTATACTATCAAAATTACAGCTTGTTTGAACAAGAATAAATAAATTTTGAAAAAAATTAAAATAGGTTGACGTGGATGAATTAACGATAAAATTTCGGCTTTACAGGCGCTACGCTAACTACTTATGGAAATTTTTGCGAAACAACGAGCTTTTGGCAACAATCTTCAATTTACAAAAAAAAAATGATTGTAAAAAAAATTCTAATGTGTTATTAATGAATTTAGGGAAGGAGCAGGCGATCCGGAATTCATTAAACGTCAAGATCAGAAACGTTCCGATCTGGATGAACAGCTCCGTGAATATATTACAGAATGGCGAAAACAACGTGCCAAAGAAGAGGACGAATTGAAAAAATTGAAAGAGAAACAAGCTAAACGAAAAATCACCCGTGCCGATGAAGAACGTAAAATGGCTGAACGTAAGAAGCAAGAGGAGGAACGTCGTATTCGTGAAATTGAAGAAAAGAAACAACGTGATATTGAAGAGAAACGTCAACGTTTGGAAGAAGCTGAAAAGAAACGCCAAGCTATGATGCAAGCATTGAAAGATCAAAATAAAAATAAAGGACCCAATTTTACTATCACCAAACGTGATCCATCTGTAAAGTCAACAAAACAATAATTTCCATACAACTTTAATAATTATTTATTATTCCAGCAAAACCTTAGTGCTGCCCAAATTGAAAGGAACAAAACTAAAGAGCAATTGGAAGAAGAAAAGAAAATCTCTCTTTCGATTAGAATAAAACCTTTAGTTCTCGATAATTTAAGTGTAGATAAACTTCGTGAAAAAGCCCAAGAATTATGGGAATGTATAGTTAAACTTGAAACGGAAAAATACGATTTGGAAGAAAGGCAGAAACGTCAAGACTACGATGTAACTATTAACAAAATAATAACCGATTTAACAATAACTCACATTTCTTATCATTGATAGCTTAAAGAATTGAAGGAGAGACAGAAACAACAATTGAGGCATAAAGCTTTGAAGAAGGGTTTGGATCCAGAAGCTTTGACTGGCAAATATCCGGTACAATTTCCAAATAACTCAAATTACACAGAAAACTGATTAGTTTCTTCTTCGATTTCTAGCCGAAAATTCAAGTAGCCTCCAAATATGAACGTCGAGTCGACACCAGATCTTATGATGATAAAAAGAAACTATTCGAAGGCGTAAGTATATAGATTTAACTCTTTAAAAAAAAAATAAAAAAAGAATCAACAAGGAACACCCAATTTTGACACCTATACAGATCAGACATGTTCTCAATGTTATTACAGCCCTCAATTTAAAATTGTCATTATATATTTAGGGCTTTGATCATTTACAACTGGAATATATTGAGAAAAACTGGAATGTAAAACAAGAAGAATTTATCAATAGGTCTAAATGTAAGTGGACCGAATTTGGCCCAAAATCATAGAATATTCGTGTTTTTTTTGCACGATATCGAACTGTTATGTCTGTAATGTGAAAAAAAAACACTAAATAATTGTTTTTGTTTTTTAAATTGTGCAATGTTTGAGTGTGAGATTTGTATTTAACAGGGCTATGAAGAAACTATCAAGGAGGTCAATGAGAAACTTTGGAAGGACAAAGTTGGACAATTTGATTCCAGACAAAAATGTAAGAACCATTCATTAATGTATCAACTAACATTTTTTTCTATGTTTCTCTTTAACTAAAATTTTTGAAATCAAAAAAAAAAAAAACAACAACAACCTAATGAATGGTTTTAATAAAATAGCCAAACTTCCTAAATGGTTCGGTGAAAGACCTGGCAAAAAAGCTGGCGATCCTGAAACACCGGAAGGTGAAGAAGAAGGCAAACAAGCAGCTGATGATGATGAAGAAATAAAAGAGCCAGTATTTGAACCGGAAGAAGAGGAGGAGGAAGAGGAAGAAGTTGAAGTTGAGGAAGAAGAAGAAGATGATGAAGAGGAGGAGGAAGAAGAAGAATAAACTCATTATTATAATAATTATAACTATTTTAAAGTCAACAATTCGGACAACTATACATATATTTTTTTTTTGTCTGTTTCTATCTGTTATGTATTCTAAAATTTGGTTGACACAATAAAATATATTGTAATTTTTTTTTGATTTTCCTTTTACGAAATAAAATGATAAAAGTTTATGTATTTTTTTTTTTTTTTGTACGGGACTAAATAATTTCAATAAATCTGCAAGTGATGATGAAGGACAAAATAGCCAAATATCCCGATATTAGTCCAGAACTTAAAGAAAGAGGAGAGGAAACGAATAGTCAACAAGGAAATTGGAGAAGAAGAGAAAAGGGAGTACAAAGGAAAAATTGCAGATGAAGATCAAAAACAATAAAAAAAAGAATACAATCTTGTATTATAATAATAATAATAATAATTTTTTAAACTTGGAATAATATAATCTAATAATACGTTACTTAAGCAGCTATAGGTCTATTTTGGTGATTCTTTTGAGTCATATTAATCTTATCGCCAAGACTTAATGCCATTCCCTAAAATAAAAATTAAAAATAATAATAATAATAATATTTTTTTATAATTATGGTATATATAATTTAAAATTACTTGACTTTTGGCCCTAATACGGATATGTCCAGTAACTGGTGCATCTGGTTTATTAAATGGTTTTTCAATACTCAAATTAGCTAGAGCATCTTCACCAAATATTGATTTGGCATACATATTTGCTGCCATAAAACCACATTGACCCGATAATGCTTTTTCCGGTGTTAAACATTTCATATTTGTACTTTTCAATAAATGTTTCAAATAATCCGATAAATCAATTAATGTTGTATTAACTGATACTTTATTTTCCCATTCAAATTCAGCCCACATTTGTCGGAATTCGGTATCCGTACATGTTGCTGGTACAATATAATCCATTATATCTATATGTATATCATCTAATACAACAACATTACGATCGGATGCTGCTCCAGTTATATCATAAACAATATTACCAAATATTATACCATTTTCAGTGGATGCCACTTTAACATTTGCTTTTATATTACAAAAATCTTTTGGTGCCAATACAACCGGTTGTGGTTTTTCAACTAATTTCAAATCACCCAATGTTGCTAATTCCAATGTGCAATTTTGTAATGTATCATTTGTTTGATTAACAATCAATACATCCAATACAATATCGTATTGATTAACATGTACATAAGCTTCCGAATATACAGGATCAGAGAATCCAGTTAATTGTGTTACTTTATTCAATTTATTAATACCAGTTGTTGTATCATTACCACTATTACGTCCACCAATTAATGCTTGCGATAAAGATGTTTCGAATACATTCTCACCTAAATCACTGCTACGATCCAATTGTAATTGTACGAAATTAATCGGATCATCAGCTTGTATTATACAACTCAATTTTTCTTTAGCTTTTTGATTTAATGTCTCTTCAATTTCTTTAGCTATCAACATATCATTCAATGCTTTACGACATAAATCAGTGAATATTTCAATTATCATTTGATTACGATCAGATAGAACACGTAAACAAAATAATATATGATCACGATCGTCATTTGTTATAGCTTTTGTTGGTAAACCGGATTTACCTAAATGTATTATACCAGCCATTATCATCATAACTTCAGCATCGAAACGATTCTGTTCTTTCAATGTTACCAATTTACCATAGCGCAATGCTAATTTCGTTAGACAGGAAGCTAATGATGCACCAATAAAAAAATCACCATCCATCAAATATTGACGTAGAGTAGGGCGAGCTTCTTTCTTCGTATTCCTAAAGCAATTTGATTTGTTCGATAATATATAAAAATAGAAGATGATTAATTCAATTATAACAGCTTACTGTTTTGTATTGAATGCAGATTGTGTAGCATAAGTCCCATCGGATGTAACTAAAGTTGAAACACTTTGAACTGGTTGATTCTGTACATTCTCATCCATTTCATCACCAGCAACAAGTTTCTGTTCCAATTCTAATAATGGCCCATCACCCAATAATGCATTGATTTCTTTCAAAACAGCTTTAATATCTTGTATTGATATTGCATATTCGCCCAAAATCCATAATGTAGCACGATAAATTTTAACCGATTTAATTTGATTGAAATTTTCAAGTAATTTTTCAATAATTAATGGTTGTAATTCATCAAATTTTTGTATAGCCTCCCGTATAAATATTAAAACATCAACGGCAGCTAATTCATTTGTATCTGATAGAAATTCAACTAAAACTGGTATAACAGTTGGTGCTATATCAGGAAATTTTATACAACATGTATGTAGAGTGCGTACAAGTAATTGTCGATATTTGCCAGTATCTTCATGTTCAACATCATGAGTTTTACAAATTTCTTTCTTTAAAATCAATACCATCTCTTCAATATTACGTGACGACACTAAATCCATAGCTAATGCTAAAGTTTTCTTTCGTACTTCCAGATCTGGACTGGATAAGACTCTCAAAATGTCCATAACTAAATCTTGTAAGACACGTTCATGACTTGGATGATCACGTAAAGCAATTAAACGATCCA
>JAZBGX010002934.1:0-11077 GCA_037414775.1 Zonitis immaculata | reverse complement strand
AATAAAACTGAAATATAAAAGGTTTCATTTAAAATAAAAAGGTCTATATGCGATATAACCGGAAATGTAGTTTAAATTAACCGTATTTTTGTCAGCTACAGAAATATTCCATTTTCAATACGAATTATTTTGTTAACGATCCATTGTCAAGGCACATTTGTATTTTGTATCGTAATAATTAAATTTTCAATTGTATCGACATTCGAATTTCTGTTAAATTCAAACAAAACCGGACTACTACTTGTGATTTTTTAATTAAAATTGTTCATTCTAAATGAATAAACTGACACAGTTTAGTCAAAATTCTTTCGACATCATTATCAATAGACGGTAACAAGAGCTGTCTTGTAGCCTTCAGCATATCGTCTCAAAAAATTTCTTATCATCATGCTCATCTCTCTTTTTCTTTTATTCATTTCATTTGAAAATAATTAAAATTGCGTCAACATTTTACGTGTCTCTGTCATGTTCTTAATATTATGTAGCCTTATGAATAATTCAACATTTCACTTACCCTTAAGCTTTGTCGTCTATAACATCGTGTACGAGCCAAATAATATTTATAAACATGAGGTGGCATAGAACGTTTGGTTTCTTCACCAATCCATTGGTTCTGTATCATAACAACACCAGGCGATACAGGACATAATGGTGTTAATGGTGGATAATAATCTCGTACTATTGGCAAATTACCACTCATTGAAAATCAACACTAAATTGTTGTTATAGTTTGTTTGTTTGTCTGTTTTTTTTTTCTTTCTTATCAAAAGATAAACACTTTTTTCAAGACCTTCTTAGAACGTCTAGAGAATATCAATTTTGATATAAAATGCAACAATATTGATCGAATACATTTAGAACAAAGAAAATATTAGTCAACTTTCAATAGTAAAGCTTTTGAACGTGCAAACGCGATTTCTCTATCTAAATTGCACTCAAAACTAAGAATAACAATAAGAATAAAGCATTAGACAGAATGGTGAATGCAATCTTTGAATCGATAAAATTTGATATAAAAGTTGCATATTTATTTGCGACATCAAACTTTTACGGAAAGAGGAAAGTAATGTCGTTTCTGCACATGTCGACATGCGTTTGTCAGTGCACTGTGTACTTAAAGTTGTCTGTTAGTTATTTTAAAACCAGAGTGACTTGTTCACTGGATAGTAGTTCAATATCTTTATTTTGCAATTTATACTCGAAGGGACAGTCAAATAGCAGTAGAGGTATTTGTACCCCCCGGAATTGAGAGCTTTTTGAGTTTGACAACAGTATCAACGCAACAGTTGCGAGCAAAAACATTTACGATTATTATCCGAGTAAATTAGACATTCATTAGTACCAAAGGTGATTTTTGAAGCTCAAATCTGGTATTTTGGATCTTATCAAGGAACCGTGAAACACTCTCAATAAACCTTGGACGACCGTGTTAGAACCTTTTTAGCATTGTTAGAGTGATCTGTCCGAGAAAAAAACAAAACTTATTGATCTACTACATGCAACTTATTTCTTTAGAAGCGCTTTTTGATAGTTGGATGACTGGTGATGAAAAATTAGTTTTCTATGATTATCCACCTAAAAGACTCGCCATGAAGGACTAACTTGAAGTCATGTTTGCACCCCAAAAAGCGCGTTTTCATGTTTGGTGAAATATTCGCAAGGTCGTTTATTTTGAAGTACTGAAATCTGGACAAACTCTGAATGCAGACCTTTACTGTAAACAATTGCATCAGATAAATCAGTCGTTAGCGATTGTGAAAGGCGTTATTTTGCAACACTATGAGGCAAGTCCGCACTGTACTAGACAAACCCTGAAAAAAATTAATGAATTGGGTTGGAAGGTATTGCCTCACCACCCACTGTATTCGCCCGATATCAGGTATCCTTTAGTTTCGATAGTTACAACATTATTCAAGTGGCACCAAATTGGAAAATTCGGATGAAGTCCGAAATGCCATCTCCAAATATTTTCGATTCGAATGTGATAATTCACAAAACAGACGACAAAAGTTTGTTCATAACAAAGATTACTACAATCTTTGATTGAAAATACGAGCTTTCTAAATATTTATGTTTGGATTTGATAAAAAAAAAACAAAAACATTATCATCTGCGATCAACTTAATAGTATTTTCATCGGCTTTTTGCTGTGATCGATAAGCGGTCCGTTTTATAATTGTAATACACTGAAATAATTGAATCCGAATTTTGAGAGATTTCAAGAAATTGTATAGTTTCAGGACCGAAAATTGTTACGGAAGGAAATCTGAAAATTTCAGGAAATTTAATCTCTATAGCTTTAACTTCAAAATCCTGTTAAGTGCATTCAATTAATTCCTTCTATATCTACTACCTTCAACTAATTCAATAAAATTTGAAATGAGGCCCAATCCAGACATTGCGTGATACAACGAATATAATGATTGAATTAAAATATATCATTTTTTGAATTAAAACAAATCAGTTAATCCTATCAATAATGATCTTGGGTATTTGCATATTTTTAATTTAAATAATTTTGAAGCTAGAAATACGGAATATAAACGTAACATTTGAAATTATAATTTAAAATAATAATAAGTAAATTCAAGTTTGAGTATAAAAATAGAATTGAAAAATTTTTTTCTTAGCTTTTCACTTTCAAATTTTTGACTTGATTCAATCATCTTAAAACTTGGCGAACACATTTGTTTATCATGAATAAATTGAACCTTTCCACATTTCTCCAACTAAAACGCGCCTAACGAGAATACAAAGTTAAAAGCTCAATACGTCTTGAAAATTTCAGATTCCTATCGTGTATTCCAGCATAGTAATTTTGAAAATTTCAAAATCTAAGCTAATAATAATAATGATGGATAGAGTTGTAACAGCTTTCAAGATCATTTATTTTTAATGATTGATAATGGAATATCCATTAATTTATAATAAAATCAGAATATGGTTGTGTTAATTAAAAAATAAAATCATAGTGGTTTTTGTAATTAAAAATGAAAACAACAGAGTCGGTCTATATTAGATTCACATATACACTATGCAAACTCACCATGTCTATGTATTTAGTCTGAAACATTTTGTTCTTTCAATAAAAAATTGAATATTCCATAAATTTGCAATTTGACAATAATTTTTTTATTTAGTGTTATATAGTATAACTGGAACAACCCTATGAAGATATTTTGTGGAATCGTTAAATTTGATGGCTAATTATTCGCAACACCTGAGAAACCATTCAAGATAAAATAAACTTTTCAAACATACAAAAACCATTCAAATTCACCAAAAGTTGAAATGATTAATATTCCGAGTATAATTAAGGTTATGAATTATCGAAAAATCGATAATTATACGAACAAACAGATAGAGGAGAACAAGAAGACGAAGAAGTAATAAACATTAAATCATCGAAAAATTGCAAGAAATATATATTCATTTCAATGAATGAATGTTTAATTTGAACAGTTCAGTTATTTTATAGCGGTTCCTCGAACTATATTCACCGTTCATTTATTTAATTCAAATTGATAGGATTGGGGTGTTGAAATATTAGGCAAACTTAGTTAGTTAATGAGATGGTTAAAGTTGTAATCAAACTAGAAAATCTTATTATTAAAACAGATATTAATTGTAGAATGTTGAGACTATAAATTTACATTTACAACAACTATATAATAATAAAATTTCAAATTTTAAAGCGAGATTAATGAGAAACCAACAAACAAATTGTAGTGATCCTCGTTTAATATCGCTAACGCCAGTATTTTATTTATTTTTATGACTCAAAATTCCATATAATTTGCAATCAATTATTTTTTTAACAAATAAAATAAAATGGTAATTTATTGCTAACATTGTTCATGACGACAATAAATAATTCAACATCATATGCATGACAGACAATTGTCATATAAAATTGATGAAGTTGTTTTGCTGTCCATATTTTGTTATGAATGGAATTTTGTACAATTACCAGTTCATTCATATTTAATTGGATCAAATAATTTTGGATTGTAATGAATTTGATTAATTTAAAGAAAATTTTAACACAACAACATACAAAAAATTAGGTGGACAAATTAATAAATCTTGCTTGATATTTCCTTTGAAAGTTTAAGAAATCTCTGATCGTTCTAAATTTTGTAGAGAGGCATCAATGAGTTTTAATAGTACCTACCATGCGTGTCATCTACATAGATCAGTTAACCTAAATAAACACTAGAGCAGTCGATAAACAATAAGTGAGATACTGCATTCTTTTCGCATTTCACTTAAAGACAAATGCCATCGATGCAAAGGAAATGATTGATTCTGCATTGGGAAAGGATGCCATCACGTACAATATATGTATATGTGTTGCGATTGAGATTTTGATATTCCGGACTTTTCAATGAAAATTATGCACAAACTCGAGACGACATTGCTTTACAGAACGGTGTCGCTCAGCATCGCATATCTTACCGTCAACATCAGTTTGACAAAATTCAAAAAGAAGACAGATGAGTCCAATATACTTTAAATCCCGAGATCAAAGCACGAAGAGTCGATATACGGTACTTTTTTGTTGATCCGCTCACTATTAATAAAAAGTGGATATTATATATCTAACCCCAATCGAAAAAATCGTGGGTGGATCCAATAATGTTCAAAATCCACTCCAAAGCCAAAAAATATTTATACAAAGAAAGTTATACTGTGTATCTGGTGAGATATGAAGGGCGTGGTACATAATAAATTATTACATCTTGGACAAACTGTTACTGCAGGTACTTACCAGCAACAGCTTATTCGTTTGAGTGATGCTTTAGAGAAAATAAGATATTTAGTATACTAGCAGTGGATGTCGGCGTGTGATTCTACATCACGACAAACTCGACCACATGTCTCAAACGAACTCTGAATGTTATCTATAACTTGAGCTGTAAAATGCTATCTCACGGGGCTTGTTCGCCAGATCTCGTCCCTTCCGATTTTCATCTCTTTCGAGCTTTACTACTTGCTTCATGAACACTTTGAAACGCTTGACAATTGTAATGATGAGTTTATCAATTCACAACCATCAATCTTTTTTCGTAGTGGCATTCGTCAGCGATGAATTAAAGTAATAGAGAGCAATAGCGGTTGCTTCAAGTATGGATTATTCATATTTCACTTAACAAACCAAACTTTAAGCAAAGATAAATTATTTATGTTATAAAAATGGTGGATGCGCCGGTCAAATAATTCTGGATTCTGATCAATTTTATCGAGTGTAGAAAATATTTGACAAACAAAAAAAATACAAAAAGATTGGAGCTATATTGATTGAGATTAGAGAAATGGTGGATGGGTCGGGTGATTCTTTGAAAATATCGGTCCAAAAAATATTAGCGTGGATAGTTTTATTTTCCGAATTAATATTTCTAGATAAATACAAATCAATACAGACAATGTATCTAGAAAACTATTATCTTTGAACTAAGTTTTTCTGTATCTCATTTGTAAATTCTAATCAATTTTAATGACGCTATCGTTTTTAAAATATTCACAATTCAAATTAAGAATAAATGAAACAACGTAAGTATTTGATGAAAATGGAGAACGAACAACACAGTTTTAATATCCTTTCTTTATAAAACGATTGTCAATGAATCTTTATTTAAATGAGAAAAAAAAATAAACCAAATTTTTTTGTTCTATAATGAAACAGCAAGTATTCGTGATCGATAGAAGTTTTATTAAAAAATTTGGTTCTCCTGTTCAACTCTATTTCATTAATAAAATATCTATACTGCAATGCAACAAAAATCAACATTAATTGATGGAAATCTAGAATTAATCGTACGCACTGACATAACATGTCAGTTCGTTGTTGTAACTATCATTATTATTATTTTTTATTTTCGTTAGCCTGCATTAAATGGACTGGACGTGATGAGATTTGATGTATAGCCTCATAAATGTGAAATGTATTAGTGTTGGTAAAATGTTAGTAATTTTAGTGATAGAAAGGAGGCAGTATGATATAATAGCATAGAGATGAACAACTTATGTCAATATATATCTATCTTTCTGATAGAATAACAACAGAATATCGATACAATTTAGATAGATCTATAGTTGTTTTATATTGAAAACAAAACCATATCGATGACGACGATACAAGCGACATTAATGCGGAACTCTCTTGATAGAGGAATATTACATATTCCACAGGAGTTCTCATGATAAAATATATATAGATATAGATATTATATCAAAATGCAATATACGAACTACATTAATTCTAATTGGAACTATAAATTTTAATTTGATTAAAATGAACTTTCGGTTAGGTACCAAAAAAACTGTTGTCAAAATTGAAAGATGTACATAAATCTCTAATTTTTAAGAAGAATATAAAATAATTATGCTAGTAGCAATAGGATAATATCCGAAATTATTCAGAATTATTGTAATAATCACTTTAAAATGCAAAACCGCCTATCTAGTTCAAGAATATTTTACATAATCGTGTTTGTTTTAAAACATAAAAAAATCTTGTTTTCCTATAATTACTATAAAACTATTCGAAAACTTATGAGACCATGTCGAAATTTCATAACGATCCAAAATAAAGTAGAAGAGATATTATTACAACAATTATTTCGTTGAAGTTGGGAAAAGTGAAATTCTAATCTAAATACAGAATTTGTTTAGATAAAGTTTAAATGGAAAACTTCAATAATACACCTGGTGGCTCTTCAGTTTTTGTTCACTTATCAACTAGACTACGGTAAAAAAAAAAAACTACTGACATAAAGGCGAGTTTAATTCCATTAAATTTCAAAGAAAAAAAAAACAAGAAAAATTGAAATAGAGAGTGGAAACTGTGATTTATCAAGTCTGAGTGTTTCTGATCCCGGATATCGATTGTGAAGATAATGTGTTACAACGAGCAACAAAAAAAAAACAAAAAAACCCAACAGATACGAAAATAAAATAGATGCAAAAATTGAGCATGCCACAAAAAAAAAACATAGCCTAATATTTTACTGCAACAAATTCAATTAGTTCTTCATTCTCTCTCACTTAATAATCATTTCTAACCACGTCTCGCAACGTGATAGGCATTCTATATAATGACCTTTATCAGTACTACCTCAAATTAGATTAAAATTGAGAATAATTTAACAGGTGGGTAGTGTTAGGATAACGTTTCGATCGATGTAAAAACAACAACAACAACAGCAACAGCAAAACAAAAACTATAAATTGCGAAAGTAGCCCGTTTATTATGAGATATCATAGATGATAATGATGGCAGAAATATTCGACGTGTTTTCGGTATGTAGCCACCGTACGCGATCTACCGCCGATGTTCTTATTGCTCTGTTGTTTATAGAACATCGCACGAACACTATATATATATCGGCGGTTGTTAAACACGTGTCCCATATATATCTTCTCTATATATCTATAGATATCTGGATAAATATTATATCCTCACGTTTTCAATAGTGGTGCGGTATAGCCTAAGCGGGGTTACGGTCTACGAGCTCACTCCCGTACTGATTATAGGAAAATTGTAGCTGGACTAGTTTCGTGGAACGCTAACGACCGCACTGTGGCGCTACTTGCTTCACATAAAATATAAAACATACGATTATCGAAAATGACACACATTCCGTATAGATTTTTTTATAATGATAGTAAAAATTTCTTATTATCAAAAATAAAAAAATAAAACGATCCACTTTTCCTGGAAGAATAAAAGTAGGTCATTATACAGGAAAAAAAATAATGTTTCGACTATTAAATGCTATTTCTATTCCTACTAAGCGTTGGAAGAATATCAGCGTTTGTCTCGTTACTCTCATACTGACATTTCATCCATTACCAAACCAATTTAGGTTTTTTTTCTTCCTTCTGTTAAACATTAACATCACATTACTAGGACTAGCACGAATGAATTGTTTGCACGAATCTAATAATAAAATCAGTCAGGCAATAATAACAAAAAAGATTGAAATTAATTTTATTTTTGTTTATCAATTTCAGTCTCGTTATTATTAAATCTCTAATAAATAATTAATCTAAAAGTTTACAATTTATCATGTCGAACAGTTGTTCAAACCAACCGACTATTCTGAATTGATATTTTAATTAAAATATTTCAAAAATCTGAAACAGTAATAATTAAGTGTAGCAGCAGCTTTCGATCGAAATGTAAAAAAAAAATAATAAATGAAACATATAGTAGAGCATCGTTTTGCGCGACTTCATTTTACACGGTAATCTATTTGACACCATAACTTATTTCATGCGGATGCATTTTGATTATGAGGGGTCATATAAGAATATGGAGTTTCCTTATAAGAATGTTGCAACTTTAAAATTAAATTGAAAACGGATAATTTGTTCAAAATCGTTTTCGATTGCTCTATTCAAGGGATGAAGGATTGAAATTTATTATTTGAACAAGATATATCGGCTAGGTAATTGCCATGACACTTTTTGCACACATCGAACCACTAGAGACAATTTTCATCGCATTGTTTTTTTTTTTTTTAAATTCATAATAGTCCGGGGTTTATTGCTATAAATCAATAATTTGACATGGCTCCAGAGACAATAGTCCAAAGGCAACCAAATGATCTGGTCATCCCATGAAATTAGCGATATGGCTGAATTTGTTTCGCAACATGTCTATAATATCTCGAGGAACATGCAGTAGTGCACAATACTGACAATTTGGCAAAAATACGCCTATGAGTATATGAGTGCTAAAATTTGTTGTCGGTTCTTGAAATCTCCAGAGATCAATCGGAAAATTTACAACATATATTCGACGGTCAGTTGACTCAAATTATAATGTCAATATAGTATCATTTTATATGAAGGAGAAAACCAATTTCAAATAATAAAAGTCGACAGGTTGTCCATTCGCGATAGACCTAATGTTAACGAGCGGCGCTTAACTGAGACGTTGTCATTTACGGCCCAGAAGCTTGAACGGTAGCAATATTTTCAACAATTCTAACTTTTTTGTCCTACAGGCTCCGAAGCATTACTAAGAGTGAACCCACGCTCAAATTTTTCAATTACACTCTCAACCGTTTGTTTTATTAGTTTTTCGTTCGCTCACTATTTGATATTCAAATTCTATTATCAGTTGACAAAATACTTGTAATGTACGGAATCAGTTGTCCAGCATCTTATTGAATCACATTCAATATAACTTTTTTTTGTATCGTTATAATGTCTTTGCAACCTAATTCTTATATTTACATGAGTGTTGGGTCTTGATATACGCGATTTCGATTTACTCAGCACTGTCGTGGAACGTAACTGTGGCCTAAAACGTGTGTCTCTTGCTATATATAAAGTTTCCAACTATCTTGTATATTGAGGTGGAAAGAAATTTATTTGATACGATTATAGTCAGTCGAAATTAAATTGTAATAGATTTATGTTATGTTGGAGTTGTTGTTTAGCTCGTTTTGAGTCTAGTGACGTTTAATATATAAACAGACAAATTGATATGGATTATCAAATGTCAGAACAGAATAATAGAAGCATATTTAGATTTATTAGTTGGAAAATATGAAACCAAAACCTATATTTAGTAGATGAAAGTATTAACTCTATTGGACGTGACTCACTGAAAAATAGGATTTGCAGAGAACGAAATAGCCACACTAATTACAGATGTTTGAAAATTTCCAACATGACGATTTATGAATAAATTACAACGATACAATATAAAGGGTTGTATTTTACATACATAAAATCATCAAATGGGCTGTAACTGAAAGGGAATCTACGGGCATTCAATTTCCGTTTCAAAATAAAATACTTGGAATACAGAAATTCGATTGTCTTAATTTCTTATTTTATATATCTTCAATTATACAGGGTCCATTCTACTTTACTATAACAATGGACAGGGATAAGTCCTTTGAAATGTTTCCACCAGACGCACTACCGTTAATTAATTATCAATTAAATTTGTTAGTCAAACAAAGAAGTGCTTGATTTTCCATTTGGAAAAATCTAATCACTACTGACGCATGAACTCCAGCCTTTACTTATTTTTAGTCCATTCAAGAGCTTTTCTGATCAGCTACTCAATTTAGTTAAATAATAAGTAATCATGTGAAAAGATTCCAAAGATTTTTCGACTTCAAATTTTCTTTGCGGCCTAATGTTTTAGTTAAAGGCGTAACTTTTGATGAACTCTTTATATAAATATAATAAAAACACTGTGACGCAAGCCTGAGTGGCTCAGGTCGCTCTACAACAACATTGAATAAAATATATCAAACATGTAGAACAGATTCTTATAACAAACAGTAACAAAGATTAATTAATAAAAACACTCTGATTAATTCTTGAGTATTCAATCACAATTACACTTGGGAATTTCTGGAAAACTTTTTCGTGGATGTGAGAAATTATCTACGGGTTAGCCACGGAAAGTTTATAAAGACGGAAAACTTTCCCGTGGTCAGATTCATAGACAGGAAAACTTATTCCAATGAACACGTAGCTCGGACGAAGAGCTTATTGGAAATCTGTAAGAATATGGATTTATTTTCCTTTCAACCAGCTATTTATTGAAAATAATTTTTCTTGTTATATTTTATGGAAATTATTGATGGAATTCCAAAGTTTAAGCTAGAAACTTAAAGAATGTTAGATGCTATCCATTTTGGATCTCAAACTATAAATTTCTATTGCATTTTCAATAATAAGACCCATAATTTAGATAGAAGAAGATAAGTAAAATTTTAGTTGACGGTAAAGATTGATGTTAATTTTTTCAATATTTTTACAGAAGGTGGCGTTCTTTCAGCCCTGCAACTGAAATAACGATTCTAATATCAATCAATAAACAAAATTTATTTCCGAATTGAAGTTCCAATGACATACCAATTTTATTTATTCTTGATAAAATGACACCATAAATGGATTTAAACTAAAAAATTTATATGAATTTTGAAATGTTATGAATTTTATACAGATGACATGGATTATTTCAGGCAAGTTTTCCAGATATATTTTGTTAATCAATTCAAAAAAACAACCAGGCAAAACGCACAATTAAATATTCGAGAAA
>JAZBGX010002933.1:658-11079 GCA_037414775.1 Zonitis immaculata | reverse complement strand
TTTCCAATACTAAACCGGAAAATTATATGTTTCTAACAAAGAAAATCAAATAGTTTTTCCATTATTGACATTGACGGAAAAACTATATATATACCGGATGTCTTAGTATCTGTAATCCGTCGATAAACTTTTTGCTATTCAATATATTGTAACGTGGCTCTCGCCATCCCACAGGTGTGATTATACTGCATATCCTAGAAATAATTGCACTGTATACAGGCCGTCCCGAATTAGTGTAATGGACCAGAGTTATGTTTTTTTTTTTTTTAAATAGAATGCCATATTTATCAGTGTGAAAAAAATTAGTTACTCAACTTCTTGATAGCTAGTACACCCTGTGAGTAATTGTTCACTTGTATCAATAATCATATACCTACTGAAAATACAAGAGAGTGCCATAATCATTTATACAAAGTCTCATTATTTTTCCACCATTATGTATAAATATATATGTCATTCAATTTGAAAAAAAAGCATAACTTTGGCTCATTACTTTGGGGACAGCTTGTATACAATGCAAATATTATTGGGATGTGCAGTATAAGAGCACATTGCAATATATTGAATAGCAAAAAGTTATGGACCGATAATAGAGATGATTGGGACACCTGGTATATATAATTATAGAAATAGAGAATTTATTCCATAATTTGGAGAATCATCGGTATATGAATTTGAAATAAATTCAATATTTAGAAAGTATACTTGAATTTCACAATAATACGATAAATCATTTAATTAGTTAAGCAATTAGGAGTAATAATTATTATAGTAGAAATTAATTTGTACAGACGTATGGGTCCAATGACTGTTCTCTATTTTTCCAAAAAAAAAAACTATTCTTAATTCTATAAAATTAACTAAGAAATTTCTTAAAAATGCACAGTGTAATTTGAATAAAATACACTTTTTAATAATAATAATAATAATAATGATAATAGTAATAGTGTTGATACTTAAAGCAAAACAATTCTAGCAATAATTCTCAATCTGTACAATATTTTTCAAATTTGGACTAGAATTCGTAGCAAAAGGCCAATCTATTTATTGGAGAAAAAAAAATGACCCCCAATTAAAATTTAATTTGTTGTAAAGAAGAAAAAATTGTTAAAAATAAATTGTTGCTAATAATAAAAGTATTTTAAAATCTAAATGCTCAATACTATTATAATATGGTTAATAAAAATCGTGATTCTAAAAAAAAAAATATATTAAATATATAACTATCAGTTATTTGTTATTATTATTAATTATCTCTAGCTTTCTAGATAATTGATTTTCTATTTATTCTAATATTTCCCTTTATTGTAGTAATTAGTTTAGTTTAGCAATAGGGCTTAGAGGTTTGAGGTATAGAAAAAAACAAAACGATTTTATTGATAAAATAGCCTTAATGTCGTCGATCATGTGATACAGTTCAACCACATGCAGTTTACAATTAATTTATTGTAAATATATTCATAAAAATTCTTGCATTCGATCATATAAATGTTGGTTAGATAACCGCCAATAATAATCAACCATAGATCGCAATTATTACCACAATATAATAAAAATAATAACGATCAATTGTTGTTATTGGCAAACTTATATAAATTAGCTTGTAATTATATATTGAAATTTTATTAGATTATTACACTGAAAACAAATAATAATAAATTGATTGAAACTAGACTTATCGTTTGATTGAAAGGAACCTTCTCTCGATCGGTTGTTGACTTGCCACTCCAATAATTATCGCCAACTCCAAAATTAATTACACACAAGACCGATTCGATTGTGTCTTCGGAATGAAAAATTATGACTTCGTAAAAATCATTGCAGTCAACGAGCAATATAGAAAGAAAAACTGCTATTCTTGCTACTTCATACTGCGAAAGTGACGAGGATGAAAAAAATTCTAATAAACGAATATTGAAACAAACTTTATTAATAAATTAATTATTATAAATGACAGGAATATTCTCTCTAATCCAATTAATATAATTTTTAATATTTGTATAAACACTAGGTATACCAGCTGTACCACATTGATCCGAACCAAACGACAATATACCGACTTGATAATACGTGTTACTATGTCGTACAATTAATGGAGCACCACCAAAACCACTACAAGCATCATTACCAGCTTCACCGCCAGCACAAATTTGTTCATCACTTATTGGTAAAGTTTTACCATAAATATTATTACAAATTTGTAAATCGACTATTGGTAATCGTAAAACTTGTTGTATAGGCGATGGTTCTTTAATTATTATCAATTGTATAAATATAGTAGAGATATTTGTATTGTTTAATTACCGTTTTGTCCGGCACTTCGGCCCCATCCAATCAAAATACCATTCAAATTTGTTACAGAGTATGGTTCCGGTAAACAAATCGGTTGTGCAGTCACTAAATCAAGCATAAACTTTAATAAAATCTCACTAAGTATAAATAGATCGTATATACCTGTATAATTGATAGGTGTTCGTAATACAATTAAAGCAATATTATTGCGAAACGTTTGTTGTTGGTAATCAGGATGGACAATTACATGACTTAAACCAACATCTTGTACGGGTAAACCACAAAATTCATCGCTACAATCAATATCGCTAAATGTATTCCATTCACCGATACGTACTGAAAATCTTTCACAACAAAATTCAATTAATTATTAAAAAGAAAATTGAAGATTTTGAGGCAATACAATTTATAATTGTCGGCTTTCGCTAAAGCACAATGGGCGGCTGTTAATATAACACGATTATTGATTATCGAACCGGTACATGGATATTTAATTTCGCCTGTTATCAAATCTGTAAATCAATTATAATAATTTTTATTATGTTTGTTATATAGAGAAAATAATAGTTCTACTTTGGAATCCGATACGAGCGATCCATGGATAAGCACCGATACCATCATAATTATCACCTTGAACTTGCGATAAACCACAATGTTGCCCATCGACCATTTTACCAGTATTAATATTATTTAATGGATCACTAATTAATGGACAACAAACTAGACCAGAACCGGCATAACCACAACCCAAATTACCAATTCTATTTCATATTATAAAAAAATATCATTACATGAAATTTTCTATATACATAAAATAGTCCGGAATTTGTGGAACATTTTCCACTACACAATTTCCGGACAATTTGAATAATATTATTGACCTGTCTGAATTGACGCATTCATTGGTTAGGACTTTATTCAGATAAGAACATTGCGATAGAGGCAGGCATTCGGTGTTGCTTGGACAGAAATTATTTGTACGGCCGCCAAAACGGTTCGAACTACGATATTGGCCTGGAATCAATCAAATAATCAATTTACAATGTTAAATCAACGCTTCTATTTAAATTTAATAGTTTTCCACGACTGTCACCCCAATAAATGCTAATTTCGTTAGTGGTAATTTGAATATTTGCGTTTTACAGGGGTTGTACGAATTATAATTGATATTCGACAAGAAAATTGAATGTTTAGAAAATTATACGTTCGTCGCAAGACTTTAGACTTTGGTTCATAATTAATTTTTATTATAATAAAAATTTTACCTAGCACTGTTGTTATTTGAATAAAATTTATAATTAAACAAATCATTATTATAAACACAATTGATTCCATTTTATTATTGTCGATAATAACCATAACACAGTTTCAAATAAAATAAAATTTGTACTGGACTTTTTAATAATTTATAATAATGACCTTCCGACCAAACAGTGGAAAAAATGAATAAATAAAACGAATTAAAATCAAATAAAAACATCATACATGCGTAAAACATTCAAGGGATATCTCCCCACCTGTTCGTACAACGTTTATTCCGTTTAAATCTTTAAATATAATGATTAATTATTGATTATATACCCTCATTATTGTTCGGTTGAAAGAATAGAAGATCAAAACGACCGTTCATATATCAACAATATGAATTACAAATTAGAAACTCCAATAAATTCAATAATCGATCACGAAAGTAAACGAATTTGGTATCGGAATATTTCTCTTATAATCAATAAAGTTATTCTAATCTGCAACTTAATCGATTCAATTTCAACAGCAATGTCCACATTAGATTATCTGATTTCTTAACAACGATAATTGATATTCCCAATAGAACTCATCAGAAAGAAAAAAGCTTTGTCGATTAAATTACAACGAATTTCTATTATTGTTCGTTTGCGTTAAAAATATATATCGAGTTGCCCCAATGAACCTATAATCTTATCATTTACAAAGTAGAAAAAAAAATATATCGAGTTAACCAGTTTATGTTTAGCTTTTCCACTATCTGTTCTTGAGGATCGTGGAAATTTTACCAAATTGTTTAGCTTATTAAATAATTTCCACAACTAACTAAATATTGCCGAGAGTGTTGCAAATTTTAAAAACAAATTATAATGGATTACTAAATCAGGGTATTATCCGTACAGATACCTTGCCATATTGACCCATGGATTTGAAAATAAACAATACTGTAGTGGAGCATTATTTCATGATATTAGTCGATAAAGTCGGGCAGCCTATAGACTTATTGTTAGATATAAGTATCTGAAGTCGTATTTGAACAAGAGAAATCCGACTACTCTCCCACCGGTTCAAGAGCTCTTTGAGGCCAGTGTCCTTGATCCACTGCACTGTAAGTTTTGTACACTGACGGTGCAAGCGGTTCTATAACAGCGACATTTTCTGGTCATGAAGATCCACAAATAGCCTCAACGATTACATAAAATTACTAGAATAATCTTCAGCAGTGGATAACGAAATAGCAAATGAACGTGAACGGGAACAAATTCGGTTTTTTTTTGGGATATGGTCCCATTAGGAAGAGTCGAGCGGTCTAAGGGTGCGTTTATGTTGGAGCTGTGATAAACGATAAGAGCGGCGACAAAAGCAGTGCGAATTATTTTTTTTATATTGCTGTTCATAGTGGAGGTTCGATTTGGATATTTTCGAGTATGCATTTGAAGTGTAGAAACGTTTCATTGAATTTACATGAGTGATTGAGTCAACATGAGTGATTCTGGAGAAGAAATCATTTTATCTTCAACTGCTGTTGGAGATACTTACGTATTTTATTTAATTCCACGGCCACAATTCCACAATTTATCGACAACAATAAGGGAGACCTGACAAAAATTTCACTAATTAAAGTGCCTATATCCATAGAGTTGATGCGTTTATATTGGTACTGTGATAAACGATAAGAGCGATGATGAGAGCGTAGAAAATGCTTAGTTTTGATTATCGACGCTCTTATCGCAGCTTGGATACCGCGCCGCGTTATGCTCTACTCGTCGCTTCAATATAAACACTTCCATTTGAAATAGTGTATTGGTTTTCCTCGCTTTACTCGCATTGCCGCTCTTATCGTTTATCACAGATCCAACATGAACGCAGCCTAAGATGAAGAGATCGTTCTAGCCAATGGATAGGTCTATCAGGTTTAATGTAAAATTCTTCTAGAAGTTTGCGACCACCGAACGTTGAGTCTCCACATGAAATTTAGATACTTTATTATATCAAAGATCAAATTTCAAATTGGCTATGCAGTATAATAATTGAGATTTTTTCTATGATAATTTTGGTTTATTACTATAAAGTGAATTACTGATGCATATCAAAGAAATCATTAGGGAAATAATTTTTAAATATAAAACGATTCAAGAAGGTTAATTTGATTAAATAAAAAAGTCATAAATAAATAATGATCGTCCAGATCAATTTCCATATACATGTATGTTGGTGGTTACGTGAATTTTATCGTTGTTCATTAAGACTGATCTTGATAAATATTAAATAAACATATACAGATGTATGTATATAGAGTTTATGGTTTATGGAAATGTTTGACGATAATAATAGGTTTTTGTTCCGTCGAGAAAATATGCACGGTTAGTCACGACCTTCATACCGATTATTATTTCATAAAACATATAAATGTAATACAATTTCGATTTATTTATAAAAATATATACATATTTTTTTGTTAATTTTTACATCTAGTTCATGGTAAAGATTTTTTCGTCAATTGAATGAAATCCGACGATTATCTCTTTCAAATCGATTAAATTTATCCAGGCCAATACTTAATCAATCAATTTGGAATATTTTTTATTAAAATTTATAAATAAAAATAATTATCTATCAATCTTTTTATTTATGTATGTATTTATTTTTTTGTAAATCCTAGTTCTATGAAAATTTGTTCATATCCATCGCAACCGGATTATTTTAATTTAATTTTAACAAAAATCCGGATTATAACTCAAATCCAATCTTTCTTCCCAATCTTTTTTTTCCTATGTGTGTCGCAAGTTATTTACATTTTCGAAATAAAATTTAAATAATAACCAAATTAGACGTAATCTCGTTCATCTGGACTCATCAGCCAAATAATCGAGATTTTACCGTATATTTCAAATAATGCCAGATTGTCTTCTGATTGAACGGAAATCGTATAAAACGTCGAAACTATCCAATAAACAACGAAATTCCTCTTTAAAATTGGTCTCTCTAAATATTGGATAAGAAATGCCCGAAACCGATTTTGCCATTTTAATTAGTGATTTAATTGTTGATGCAATCCTTTGCCATGTTGCTATCACGGAGGCAAACACAAATAGAGATATACTTAACGAAAATTCCTTGATAGTAGCAAATATTTAATGTTCCCATACCAATGCCAATGTATTGATCATTAGAAATATTTTGTAAAAGAAAGAATTGATCAAACGTTATACCACAAAATCAACAATAACGAATACAAACAATACAAATAATAAATTAGAATGGAAACTGTTGTTATATCAAAGAAAATGATTCTAATTACATTGCAAGTATGTTGTTCAATTCAATCCATACAACAATTCTGATTCATTCATTAATCGAATATTATTATCAAAATACAAAATGTCTATTTATAATTACGGATAATAAAAGTAATTTCATATATTCCGGTACTATACCATCGTTGCGTATTATTTCGAATGATTTAACAAATTTCGATTTGATCTTCCATCATTACGGTTGTCAAGGTATTATAATTAATACAGAACATCCAGAATTTGTTATGGAAACGTTCGAAAATCGCATTTATAACCGTTCGGAACGATTCAATTATAGACGTTATTTAGTATTATCAAATACCAATGGTAATAATTATTATCGAAAAATCTACCAATTACCGGAATTAAAATATATTGCAGATCTATTGATAATAATTCCAATAGTACAAACAAAATTTAATCGAAATATTATCGATAATAATTGCAATGGGATTATTTTGCAATTTGAAACGCACAAATTTATTGGCACCGATAATCATAATCAATCGATTATTTTGGATAAATGGTATGGAAATAATCGAACATTTCAATTCAATAATAATCTATACCCAGATAAATTATCAAATCAATATGGTAGAAATTTAACTATGGGTACATTCACATATCCACCATATAGTATAATAGGTGATACAGTTGATCAATCTTATGGTTCGGAATATTCCGTTGCCTATCATTTTACGAAAAAATTCAATATGACACCGATTATTATTGTCAACGATAATGGTTATTGGGGCGATATTTATCCAAATGGTACTGGTTATGGTATATTGGGCAATCTAGTCGATGATAGAGTCGATATCGGATTTGGTAAGTTTCGGAAATTAACTACTAAAATTAATTCGAAATTTTATCTTATAGGTGCTTTGTATAGTTGGGAATTTTGTTATAATTACCTTGATCTAACATTACCATTGGTTAGAACTGGAATAACTTGTTTAGTACCAGCACCAAAGTAATAATTTCGATTTCTTTCTTAAATTAAATTGATGTTGATATTTTTAGATTAGCAGCCGGTTGGTTGACGCCATTGTTCTCTTATCGAAAATCCGTTTGGCTCGGTATTTTGATCACTTTTATCTTGACTATCTCACTATTGATATTACATCTACAATTGTTTGATAACAGATCTTATAATTTAACAACAGATATTATTGATTCAACAATAGTAATAATTAAAATAATTTTAGTACAATCATTGACCAAATATGAGCTACGTAAAGGACTAGCTTATAAATTATTATTAACATTTATGTTATTATTTAGTTTATTTATAACAAATTCTTATAATAGTGGCTTTGCTAGTATCATGACAATACCAAATTATGAAAATCAAATTAATACAGTCGATCAATTGGCTGATAGTGATATTCATTGGGGTGCAACTGAAGTAGCTTGGATTAAATCGATACTATTATCGGAAGAGGTAATTTGTTTTATTATTTTTTTTTTCTGAGAAAATTAGATTAATTTATAACAATGATTTCAGTCGAAATATATCCGGCTTACACAAAAATTCGTTATTGATTCAATAGAAAAATTACATGAAATAGCAAAAAGTTTCAATTTCGCATTTTCAATTGAACGTTTGCCTCGTGGTAAATTCTATTAGATTTAAATAGGTACAAATTCTGTTTCCGATTGCGATCATGATCCTCAATATATGGTTATATAATCATTGATGGTAACGATCGCAATCGAGATATTTCTAGAATTTGCTAACCTGTTTTAATCTAACAAATAATCGTAATTAGATTTTATATTTTCTAATTTTTTTATTAAAGGAAGTTTTGCAATTGGTGAATATCTGACCGATGATTTAATCATCAATTATCGTTTAATGATAGAAGATATTTATTGGGAGAATTGTGTGATAATGACACGGAAAAATTCGATACTTTTACCTAAATTGAATGATTTTATATTAAGAATGTCTGAAACTGGTTTAATAGTTAAATGGCAAACTGATGCAGTTTTATCATTTATGAATTTTAAAGTACAAAATATCGTTAAATATTATAATGATCATCATAAACAAAATGATAACGATGAGTTTGTTAAATTGAAATGGATTCATGTTGAGGGAGCTTTTGCTATATTGATTATCGGTTATTTCATAAGTTTATTTGTTTTTATATTGGAAATATTATCTAAATACGAATTTTGCGGATATAAGAGAACAAATAAGAATATGGGAGATTGTTGAGGAAACAACTAATTTAACCAAAATCAATAGTTTATTTAATAATATTTTTTTAAAACTAATTCACTATAAATTTCATATTGAATAGATTGGTGGTCATTGCTTAAACTTAATTATAATTAGTCTTAATAGATATGCAAATATTAGTAATAGTAATTATGGTGAGGAGTTGATCGTTTGCCCGGCGCATCCACCATTTCGGTTAGCAACTTTCTATGCTTGAATTAAATCAAAATGTTAAATCAACTATCAAGGTATCTTTTTCTATTTTACTAACATCGTTCAGGGTTGAGGTTATTTTTCCACTACAATTACAAACTTATGCAAAGAGGTGATAATTTCCAACAAAAAAGAAAAAAGCAGTGGATATCTACTTCATGTAATTTCAACAAGCTCGATAATTGTTGAAAATGTAAAGCAATTGTTATGATCATATTAACATAATCGTATCAATTTTCCATATTTTCCGGAAAGCTAAATGTGGATCATTTCAACGTTAAAATACTTTTTAGATGTCAATTTTTAAATCCTCGAGCGATTTTTTTGTCCTCCAACTACAACAACCTGGACCTGCAAAATCGTACTGTCTTTCATTCTGTAGATCGATAATTTTGGATATGAGCGTTTTATGATGAAACTATATAATATCAAAATTATTGAATTTATCATCAAAGGCAAATTGTCTACTTTATTCAAATAATATTAATATTGGATGGATCATCAAAGAATTTTGAGGAGGATAAACATACAACTGAACTATCTAATCATTTTAGTAGCTTATGGTTATCGAACTGATCAACAATGATTCATGTAGATACACTATTGAAAATATTAATTAATACTTATTTTATTCAGTCACGTTGTTTCTTTATTTTAAATGATAATAATAATAATAGTATTGAATCTAACTTTACAATATCTTTCATTAATTTGAAATATGAATTATTACCGGAGAAACTATTCCGAAATTATGGTTGTCGTGATATTATTATTAATTATGAAAATGCACAAGATACTTTTCAATTATTTGAATATTTGATTCGTTTCCAATCGGAACGTTATAATAATCGGAAATATATAATTTTATGGAGAAATAACACAATAGAGAGTATACAAGATTTTTTCCAACTTGACGAATTCAATTATGTTAGTGATGTTTTATTGATAACGAAACTGAAAGAGGTTGAGATCGATCGAGATAAAAATAAAAAATATCGTCAATTTTACAATAGAAATTATTATAAAGATGAGATTTATCAATTGTTTACTCATCAATTTGGTGGTAATGAGAAACCGAGACGATTTCTACTTTTAGATGAATGGTATTCACAAAATTCAAGTTTCCTATATGGCAACAATCTATTTCC
>JAZBGX010002932.1:0-11080 GCA_037414775.1 Zonitis immaculata | reverse complement strand
ACATCTGCCACTCCAATCGGTAACTTAAACTTCTAGAATAATTTCTTAGTGACATCTAGCGATATTATTATTAAGCTTATTAATTTTACAAGTTATCAACAGATGCCACTAGCAATCTATTGAGCGGCAAATTCAAATTACACGTTATTAAACATAATTAAAGAATTATTAAACTTTTATCAAGAGTTCGATAGTCTTATCAATAATTAAATTTCATTTATAAACTATTTCATTCATTTTTTCGTAAAAAGGAGCTCTTCTATTACTTCTGGAATTCATTGACTATAATCAATCTAAAATTTATAGTTGCAAATCAAATTGATATCACATCAGGCTTGGTCTTTCTATATTGCAATATCAACACTAGGGTTAAATATAAGACCCTTTGTAAGACCAAGACTAAGAGAGCTAGACCAAGATCGATACCAAGACTACTACGGTCTTGGTCTTGGTGTTGCTTTCCTTATCACTACTTCCCTATCGTGTCTTATAAATAAAATACTACAACGAAAACGGAAACAATTAGAAAACGGACGTTATTTCTATTAATTTATAGTTTTTTTTTACTTTATGTCTACAAAACTATTTCTATTGGAAAATGAGTTATTCACAAGAAAATTGTACTTGAGAATATCTACCGATATAAAAATATTTTCAATTTCCATCAACAATGATCAATTTCCTTAATAGATATAGAAAATAAGGATATCTACTAATTCTCTAAAGTTTACTTATGTGAAAATATTCGATTATAGTACGTTTCACGTCAAATGTTCTACGTAGCTTACTTCAACAAAATTTGCGACGCGCCGCCTACTAGACTGTGATACCTTTTCTATTATGCCTACCCATGACTATCATAAGTGGCAAGCAAGAACAGTTACCAGATGATTAGTGAGAGCGTCACAAATTCCGCTGATGTAAACAAACGTGGATCATTTAATGTGAAACGTACTATAATGGACGGATTTTTTTAAAGTTTCTGGATTAATTTTGTTAACATTAGAAAGGGCTTTCTAATTTTTTTTTTTAAATTATTAATAGATGCCACTGGCAATCTTTATTCGCGGCAACTTTAAATTGCACGTGTAATTTATAATTAATGAACTATAATTATAAGACCTCAATAACTGGATCTAATTTAACAATGAAAAAAAGTGTAACATAATGTTTTATATTGTCTCCGTTGTTGTTGTTTTTTTTTTTCCTAATATTAATCTTTTATTCTTTCTCTCCTGGTCCGGTTGTATTTTTTTACGTTATATTTCGAAAAGGATGTGTCGGGAACCAAGAATCGTCGGCGCAACGTACAACAAACAACAACGAGAGCTTTCATACACAATTTTCAGCGTTCAATTTCAGTTTGTCTGTAACGTTGGATCGTGCACGTTCGGTTCTCGAAACTGCAATTTGATTTTATATATTTATATTTATTCGTTGATCGTAACGTAAATGTAATCGTTATTGAAGACTTTAATTTTTTTTTTTTGGGGTCTACGCTACGTTATTTCGTGGAGAAATAATTGTATTTATAGCGGTAAGATTTTTTTTTTCCAAAATTACATTAATAACAATGACCATTAAAATCGACTCTGTATCATCACGTTTAGCGGAATGGTCTTATTTTAGATAAAACGTTAACGCTCCATATAAACGATATCTGAAAATAATGCAAATTATCTTTTCAGTTATACTTACCCTGAAAATATATTTTATTTTTCCATCTCTGTTATTTTGTCGTTGTTTATTATTAATTGTAACTTTTATCAGTTCTAAATAATAAATCATCAATTTAAATTGTTTTGGTAACCACAACAATAATAATAATAATAATAATAAATATACAGAGTGTCATAGAATAACCATTCCTAATTGGGGTGACATTCGATGTTGTTTTTTCTTCTCGATACTGAAGCATTTCCGGACATTAGTTTATTAATAGAAAAAATAAAAATAAAAATGTTCTGTCTTATTCTTGTAAATTAGGAATAGTTGTTCGGTGACAGTCGGTATATCTCAATTGAAATATTATAATGGTAATAATAAAGCTAGTTTGGAATTACAGCACATTGACCGACTATCAAAATAACTAAATATCCATCATTCTATTGATTAATTGATTATACACTCAAATTTGAGAGTATAAGCTACTCGATTATAGAGTTTGTAATTTAATTGTTCAGTTTTTATGGAGTAATCCGTTTTGAGTTAATTAAAGGGAACGAAATAAGTAAATTATACGAAACGGCAAAATGTCTTATGACTTGAGGTATAATTGTTTCGATTATTCATTTTAATCGATTGATGAAATAAATGATAGAAAAAAAAAATTATGTATAATTTAAAAACTCCATATATATTACTTTGAATAAAACAAATCTATCGATTTTATTTAAAATTTATAAACTTTTAAAAGCTCCAAATTGAATCGAACATATGCTCTTTCGTTATTATCATTATTATTATTATTATTATTATTATTATTATTAACAATATGCTTGACGGGTATTATTTAAATTGTATTTAGTTGTACTACTTGATGCATTGACATGTTTGTCGTGTTATAAACGATTAAACTTGTTCATTTTGTGCAGTGATGCACGAAAAGGGAAATATATATATATAGATATATGTTGGAATATAAAGGAAAAAACGGCCCTATATCTTCTCACCATTCATACCCCATCACCAAACCATCGTAACAGAATAAATGCTTCAATAATAAAGCTACTAAATAAATATTCGAAAGGATGACAAAAATACATTTTTTTCATTTGAAAAAAATCCAAAAACGAAATATAACATGTGCATAGAAATATCCGAAAAAAACCGGAAATAGCTGAATAATTACTAACAGGAATAAAGATTGGTATCGACAATTCCGAAAGTGTAAACAAACAAACTTTTATAGAAGTACTTGTTAGTGATGGTTGCCGTAAAGTATTAATATTATTGTATTTATTCTAATAGGACGTGGAAAATTTTAAATCGCTATTATAAGATCTGTTATCGATATACAGACTGTACCGCGTCAGGTTTCCCTGGTCTAGCTGTAACTCTGGTTCTAGTGGAGGGAAAAAAAGCCTCACTCGAGGATCTGAAGTGTAAATTCTAGAGAATAATTTGGCGTTAAAACGGTTTTTCTAATTCTTCGGGAAATGTGGAAAATATTATAAAGCTTGAGATACATAATTATGGAAATTACATTAATCTCTTTTAAATAATATTAATTTTCCAAATTTCCCGAAAAGCTAAAGAAACCGTTTGGACGCCAAAATGTTGTCTATAGATAACACACTTGGAATCCTTAAGTGCGTGTTTTATTTCTCCCACTAGGGCCAGAGTTACAGACTAGGAAAACCTGAGACTGAGACGGTCCCAGTCTGTATACGGACAGAATCTTAACGTTTCCTTTATGATCTGTTTTATTGTTGTTATTATTGTTGTTATAAGGATTTGAAAATATTATTCGAATAACCAATTGAAGCTCTTCAAGTAGGTATTTGTAGATAGTTAGTTGTGGAAATTCAAAGAGAAACGTTATCGAAAATGATGATGTACAAGACGATAACCTATATACATATTTTCAATTTTCTATATTTTCACATTCAAATTTATCGATATACAATTTTTAAAAAAAATTTATTTTTAATAGCACAGTCAACAACCAATTACCAATATTTTGCCTAATTGCATATCCTTTATATATTGACAAATTTTAATGAAAATACAATCATAATATTGATTGATGATTAAGGAACATGTTATAGAATGCATCTTGTATACAGGATGTTTCAAATTAAGCCGGCACCATTGCTAACTCCGTTATTATTGTAGCTACTAGGAGAGCTCTTCCACTGGAACGACTTCCACAACTTTGTCTATACATTCGTTTAAATATCGCCTCAATATCTTCCTTGTCCTTTTGTTAGCGGTTCTTAATTAAAAATTTGGCGAGTTGGTGGGTTGGTGGATGGTGGATGGTGGTCTTGTAGTCTATAAGACCGTGGTATATATTTTTTTCAATGTTTCTTTATAAGATGGAACTATGTCTATGAATATTTCATGAATTCATATTGATTTTTGGTTCTTATACTAACTATAAGTAAATATATAGAGTTTACCAAAGTTTATAAAGTCTTCATCCAAAGTTTCTTTATTCGTTAATAAACAATCTGATTGACTATTCAAGTGTCATTATGATATTATAATATAATTGAGCGTCAATCTGTCTCTGGAAATTTACTTTTAAGATTGTGCAAAGTTTCATTGCGGCGCCCCAAAAGAGCAAGCACACTATAAGCCCGCTCTGATGAGGCGCCCTTCTATCAAGAATTTTTCTCTATGCTTTGGCCTCCTCTGTATATTACGGCACAGCTTCATTTCGAATTGTAATGCAATATTGGCATAGTAAAAAAAAAAGTGAATCTCTAAAAATTGCACAATGGGAAACTCTCGAACTCTACATTTAATTTAATTATTTATTTTCAACAAACAATCTGTTCATTAGAAAATTAATTCTAGTAATGTTTCTTTAATCAATACCACATGAATTTCCATAATAATCATGAGTTGCACCTTTTGAATTATGTAGCAATTAGCTGTTAATGTTGAGAATTAGAAATGAAATAATAATAATTATTATAATAATAATAAATATGATAATAATCTATAAACGTATTTTATTGGTTGTGTTGTTGCATGCTTAACTAAAATTAATACGCAATCGGAAAAGTTGGCTTTTCTAACGATATATTTGGCGATTGCCTGATACCAAACTGTGTGCTTCTATACTCGAAATGATGAATATTTGCAATGACGTCACCGCAAGCCTGTCAGAGTTCCTACAAGAACAGCAAAGTCTCTGGCGGACCAGCCTGTACATCGAAATTTAGTTGACTACTATGAAGACGGCGATAATTTGTTTTGCAACTGAGATTAGTTAAATTCGAAATCCGTCCAGTGAGACACAATAGAAAAATGATTAATTGGCAATAGATTCGAAAACTAAAAATATTTAGACTATAGACGGCGACGAGCTTATACAAAATTATCTCAATTTTAATCAGTTAATGAGGCAAAATAGAAATAAGTAGCTCCTATTCGGAGAGAATAATCTTTGCCAAGATTCTACAACCAAATTATTTGAAATAATTGTACGATCGTAACAGTACAGCCTGTATATATACAGATTTGGGTCAAAACTTCAATGTTTAGGGAGTGTTCAGAAAATTCAAAGTCATATCTTTTTAGAGAATTGAACGCTCTACAAAAAATATCTCGTATAGTTTGATGAAATATCCATGCTTTTACAAAATAAAGAAGGTTTTGCACATCGCCTAACTATCAAAATTCTGAGCTAAAATTATTAAATAAAAATATAACAGTGGATCGGGTACAGAAATGTCTAAAGACTTTTCGTCTCAGAATTCCATCCTGTAACCATCTCTCAATTAAACACAATGACTTAGAACTCAGCCTGTATATTCATAATAGAGTCCAGTTTATATGATGATTAATGATGAATGATGAAGACTGAGTTCACTTTGTCCTATATTTATAGCAAGACCATGCTAAACTAAATCTAAAACAAATTGTTTTAGTTTGAAACTTTATGTTACTGTGATAAAACCGACCCTATCTCTAAGGGATGGTCGTATATAATAAAGTATAAAACCATCTGTTAGTTAATCCATACTTAGTATACAATAACATTGATTAAGTATCAAAATTTTCAAATAACTTATAAATTTATTCAATTATTATTATTATTATTGTTAATTATAGTTGTGGCATTTGGAAAAAAATATGTAACAACTGTAATTTTAGTATTAACATTGCACAAGCACACTATAAAGTTATAATTTATTGTTACTGGAAAATGGCCAAGACTTCCGATTCTGTGCGCCCTTTATTGTGTCCTATCTGAAGTACATAATACAATAGTCCACTATTTTACTACTATAATATATAAATATATAGGTATATACAATAATCTAGAATTTATTACCATCTCGAAATAACAATAAAAATTAAGGCAAAAAAAATTTATTATTATGAGAGATTACAACATTCAATTTTCTATAAATAATAATGACATAACATGAACTGGCCGCATTCTCTTGTTCATTATTCATAATCTTCATAATACCACTATTGCTATGATCATCAACAATTATGATTCAATTGGATGAATAATAATATCTATCTAGAATCTAGAGAGAGAGAGAGAGAGAGAGAGAGATATACTTTTATATTATTATGAAGGATCTCATTTGAAATAAATATAATGTTGAATTATGTAGATTTTCAGATTCTACTTTATATTCAACAACATTTCCAGAATTAATTTCGTCGCTTTACACGATTTATTCCATAAAATTGATCGTATATACCGGCTGTCCGGAAATTACCCGCAGAAAATTTGAGTGCGATACTCAACAATATAATGGGACATTGTTTCGAAAGCTCAATATTAACGGAGATATAGAGCCTCAAACAATCATCGGCCTCAATTTTTTACACACACTCACACACACACACACATCTAGATTACTATTATATTATTATATTAAAATATTTGCACGCAATTTCCGGACAGCCTGTATTATCATCAAAGCATTATTATTTTTTTTTAATTTTATTTACATTTATGGAAAAAATTCGAAATTGGCAAATTGTTGATATAATTTTGTGCTTTTTTCTCCTTTTTTTTGCCTGCTAAATCAAAGATAAAAACAAATATATAGTTATATATATACAAACGATTCGATTTTGTTGTTTTTCCATTTGTTTGTTTGTTTCCAATCGTATTGTGATTCTTATTGATTTTATTTATTATAGTTGGCAATCTATTGATATAAAAAACGATCATTTATTCCACATTTTTGCTACTTCTCAATTATACAGAGTGTCATCTATATTTAATTGAATACACTGGGAATTTGGAGAAATCTTTTATTTATGTGGTAATAGTTTTGGTATGATAATAATTTTTTCTCTATAATACGTCTTATTCATTCGATATTATGATTTCCCTATAATAGAAATTAATTATGGTTGAACAAAATTCAATAATTTATCATTATATCGGTATATGTCGGCTTTGTCAATTTTGTGCATAAATTTCATCAAATTTTCCAACAAAAATCTCAGATTTATATTATAAATTCAAACATTTATTATATATACAATAATATCGGGATACTTGAGAGAGAGAGAGAGAGAGAGGGGAACAAATATGCGAGTATAGAGAGCAGTACTAACAAATATACAGCCGGAGCAAAAGCTGAAACATCACATACTAGAAGATTTGATGAGGATCACAGAAAGTAAGAATCTCACTCAGAGATAAAATATGAAATGACGACACACTAAGAGACACGGGAGTTCGGGATGTGGTAAGATGGACACGATCACGTCACCGAAAATGGACAGATCATGTCGACAGAATAGATCCAGGAGAAAATCGTGAAATGAGCAAAGATACTGTAGAAAAAGATCGCCGCAACATCTTTAAAGCGTTTCTTCTTGTTAGTAGCAATCGATCGACTTTTGCGCCAAATATTGTGAGTGGATTTTGATTGGATTCATAAGGGCTGGATTTGTTGAAGTCTCCGGATTAGTTTAGTTGACATTAATCCAGTCGAAATGCGAATATCGGATTCAAACTCATAGATTACTCAAACGATTATAAATATTAATTTATTACAAATAATATAGTCGGATAAAAGCGCAAATTTGGATTTTTTTTCTAAAATTAAACTATTTGGTTTTATCAAAGGATAATTGAAAATGTTCATATAGGTATATATGGAATGTTATGATCGTCTTTTTATTTATAACTTTAGGCGATCCATTAAAATTTTAGATTTTATTAACTTTTTTTTTTGTTTTGTTACCGTTCACAACAACAACTAACAAGTTAAATAACAAGTTTTATTAAAAAGATAGACTGTTTCCCATAGATATTCACAAACAGAAATTATTGATTCTAGAAATCTTCTCATGAAAAAATAGACGAAAAAAATGTTTCTATCCAATAGGGGAGATGTTTGGCACTCCTCTCTTGAACTGAGTGATGTCTTTTTCGAGAATTGGAATTACGTTTTTTTCTTATTTTTTCTTACATAAATCCATCAAATCAACAAATTTTATTTCATTCATAACTTATGTTGTTGCTGTAACAGCAAATTTATATGAACATCAAAGAGGAAATGTTCATTTGGATTTTTGGTGATTTAATTAGAAAAAAATTATTATCACATTCCGGTTGATGTTGATTCGCATTGACGGAAATACCGAAAATTTTCCGTCAACATCAATCATTAACAGAATTACCATCGTTTGGTAATAAGCGTCGAGGTATATAAACCGTTGATATACGATTATTCTTGGAGATTTGATTCTACTTTAGCGTGCATTTGTTTTCAGTGTGATGATAAGCTCTCTATTTTGCATATTACGTAATCTGTTTTGTTTTTTTTTTTTAATTAATAGCCAAAACAGGTATTTTATTTTGTCATTTTCAAAACAATTACTAACGAATAATTTGCACATTCCTCTTCTTTTGTATGCATAAATATTCCAAATATTTCATTACTCCATTCTATGATGAAACTCGCGATATAATTCTTCAAAAAATAAAAAAAAATTCCAATCCATCCGACTCATTCACCATTAAGTGAGGTGTATTCTCAATATTTTTATACAACGAAGCATTATAGTCTTCGACTATTAGATGTCGATATTTATACGGTCATTTAATCGATAGATTGCGTTTTATTATTATCACCGTCCGCTTGTCTTATTTTCAGGTGTCAAAATTGACATATATTCGAGATATATCGTAGATCTACGATATATAACCTGAGAATATCTCGAATAGAGCTCGAGCTATGAACAAACATCCTATTATTATAGTAATGGAATTGAAATTGTTTTTGCCCTCCATCTCAATCATTTATTTGAAATCTAGGCAATTCCGTTAATTTTTAGATATTGACGCATATATATTTTAAATAATTCTGGATTCTGGATCATAGCAAAGAGTTGAAACAAAGACATTTTCTATTCACATCAACTTTGGAAAAATACAAACAAAAAAAAATTGCTATTTCTCAGGCGATATTATTTCATATTCGAATATCATATATATACGCAAAGTCACTTTATTTCCGAATGCAGAAAGGAATCATTGAAGTTTAAGTTGATTTAGTCGATCTTATACCTTAGATATGATAGAATAGAGAGATACAGCAGACAGCATCTTTATATATGACAATATATTTGGTTCATCTCCTACCTGCCATCATCCATATATTCTAAGTTCGTTTTGCGAAATTTGTTTGTAGAAGAAAGAAAAAAATAACAACGCAACAAATATATTTTATAATAATTGAAAAAAATTACCTGATACGCGACTATATACAGCTTGACACTCACATACTCCCATAAATCACCATTATTATATATTTTGTTGTCAAATATGATAACAATAATAATAATAATGGTGGTTTATCTATGGTATTACATTAATTGAACGAATTAGATTGGAAGAGCTAATTTTTCAATACTGATAAGATCCTCCGATCTCTCACTCATCTACAAACAAACACAAGATTGATGTTCAATTATCTATCGTTTGATTTATCATTAATCAGTAGGTACTGGAAGCTTTTTTATTGAAAATATAATTCACGCGTTTTTGCCAAGTAATATAAAGATTCTACCACGCTTTTGGTCCTCAAAGTTGGCGTTGATTCTGTGAACGTAGGTCCGTTGATTGTTTCAGCCGTCTGTCGGTAATGCAGATTACGAAAACAATTTGTTGTCAATTATCAATCAACAGCAAATTGTGATTTTCTATGAAATTACACAAATTTTTCGATTTATTTCACTTTATTCAATCACATTCTAATCCAATCTCAATATTCTAACCTTAATTTTTGTCAAAAAATATAACAACAAATGTCGAATTTAATTACGCATGAACTACGCTAGGACCTACGTTCTCCAATGCAACGCCAACTTTGACGAGAAATAGTGTGGTAGGACCGTTATAGCTGCGAGCTCGCATAAAAACAACTTTATATAGTAAAGGGCAAAAAATAGTTGAATATTCAACTATATCGAAAATGTTGTTCTAATTGAATTTTGCGATACCTGTCACACGCTGGAACCCTATATATTCTCCGTGTCTTTAATAATAATAAGTCAAGACAGGCGGTATATTTTTGGACGAATTTATTGTGGCGGTTTGATTATTATTTCTACCAAGAAAAACTATATACGACGTCAAATCTAAACCTTTTCCCTATAAATTTATTGTCACAATATTTACTTGATGCCGATTTATCACTCGTTGATTATAATGATGATTAGGGTGGATTATGGCTTTCTATCGTTGACGTCCAATTTCAACCGTTATATTATTGCTCCCCTTTTCTACAACATATACAGACACTATATAGAGTCACATCAACGGGATAATATCTATATAACATCTTTTATTAGAATTACGCAACTTTATTCCATAATTCAATCGATTCAGATACTTTCTACAAATACTTACCCCACCGTTAATTAGTTATTTATTGAATAGAGAAGACAATGCGACAAGAAGCACGGTTGGAGTTAATTTCAGCTAATTCGCCGTTTGGTAGACTGACTCGTTCTACGGTGGTGGAGCACGCTTGCTCGTTGCTCGGTTCCGCTTACCGTCTTTCTCATTAGTTTCTTTTATTTAACGGTGGATCAGGTGCTATAATGTCTTTGGACGTTTCGTTTCAGAATTTCATCCCTTAGCGACTCTTCAATTTGAAGTCTATGACTAACAACTCATTCTGTAGAATAATAAATGTATACGATTCTTCAATATAAATCATTTGATCACGTTTCGAACATTTACACTTATAGGTTGTACGGCAAAGAAATAAATAAGCAGATGAGTCAGGCACTATATATGTAGTTGAAACGAGGTGGGGAAAAAATAAATACAATAAATGGGATCAGACAAAAAATACAAGTATGGTTTCTGGTGAATCTACATATTTATTTAGTCTGACAATGAATAGAGAGA
>JAZBGX010002931.1:0-11080 GCA_037414775.1 Zonitis immaculata | reverse complement strand
ACCGACAAAGGGCTATTTATACAAGGAGATATAATCAACACCCACATAGACAGATCAAAATTAAATCAACAAAAAAAGAAAATGTACATATGCCTATCTACTATCAATAACTAAGAATATTGCAATATAATTAAAACTAAATAATTAAAATATATCCATATAGAACTTTGGGACATTGTCAAGAATTACATAGTCAATGACGACATCCTGAAGGATCATCATTGATGACGTCACCTTTTGTCTACCTACACACAATTTGTACTACAAACTCATCTCAATTACGAGAGTAGAAAAATCAATATTCCCATCGTATTTCCCTTCATATGTACATATTTCTTTTTTTTATTATATAATCGAATCAAAAACTATCTATCTATATATTTATTTATTGTTCCTGGCACAATTACGATTACGATAATAATAATAATAATAATAATAATAATATAGAAAAATATCAAAAAAGCACGCAATTTCGCTGAATAAGGGCTACTAAACCAACATTAGATGCTTTCTATAAGAAACTTCGATAATATCGGACTGATTGATGTTGAGGAAATTACATTGATAAAAACGTGCTCGATTTTCTCTACCAAAAATAAAGAAATTGCACGCTTTTCTCAACGTTATCCGAAATTAAATTAATCGACTTGTATATAGGCAATTTTAAGTACACTAAATATATTACTAGTTGCCTAGCAATATGTATAAAAATAATTCTTTTTTATAATTATATAGGATTTTAAAATATCCATATCGAGAAGTTGTGAGGTTTTCTAATTAGCTAATTGATACAATTTGTTGGATTTGATATTTTGTTAATCTAGTTTTTAAATAGGATTCGCGTTAATTAGAACGCTATGTTTATCTAATTTTCGATAATGTCATTATTAATAGACTTTTTCACCCGGTATGAGACGCAAGCGTCGCGTCTTCTAGGTATAAGCGGGAAATATGAATGTTTCGGACAGTTTTGTTGCATTTATGTAGTACTTCATGTGATATGACAAATTTTCCAGTTTGTTTTTGATTTTTTCAATGTGTATTTCCAGCAATTTTTCCAATATTATTAATTATCACCTGTTCCACTATAATTACAAATTCATCGCAATTTTCTAAAATCTTTTTATCATTGATTTGATAAGAGTTTTTGACGAAATTCGAAGCGAGACTTTGGAAAGCTTACAAAATTCTATAAATTATCTTCAAATGTTCTGAGGCGTGTATCACTCTTACAACAAACAACAGTTTTCTGCGCCTTTTGTCGCTGATTATCAAAATTTTAATTGAAATGCTCTCATTATTTTTATTTTTCGTATCGTAAAGATCAATGTTTGGGATAGCATGGAGCATATAGCACTGTGCTGACGACTCTGTGCTATAGCCCATTTAGCCCTGTGGTTAGGATAGCTCTGACTGAAACTATAAAATTTGGGAAATTCTATTAGCATATTTCTCGTCTCCAGTATCGCAAATAGGGAAATTAGTGGATAAACATAAAGTAAAATTTTCTCCTTGGAATTTAAGTCAATCGTGTTGAGTCCAAATAAGTCGTGTTTTAAAAAAAAGTTCGTGTAAAAACAGAATTAGGTGTACAGGAACAATAAATTTCTTAAATTGTTGGCAATTCACCTATCTTGTTGATTATTATTGTTTTAGCATATGTAAGAAGTGGGCAGGGGGCGCTGATTAATTTTTACCCATGATCCAATTGGAAAAATACTTCCGCTTCCTTCCTTCCATCATTGACCATCGAAGGGACAAGACCTACTCTAATTACTGTGGTGGCGATTTTCGATTTTTCCCAAATATTACACCAAAATCATCAAATCAACGATAACAATTATTTAATTGTAAGTAATTCTTATTTTTTAATCTTTTTTTACTGTGATTTTTTTATATTTTTTGAGACGTTGTTATTGGTTAGCGTCCGTAAAAAAAAATAAAAAAAATAGATGAGGCTTATTGAAGCGGTGAATACCTCAATTTTTGCATATTAAAAAATTAATCAATCAATGGAAAAGTGTATTAATAATTAGAATATTAAATTTATCTAGTGGTGGTTGTTAAAATTTAAAAACAAAACAACAACAACAACAAACAAAATAAACCGGTATCGCAAACGTGGCCGCCATTCCTGGAAAAAAAAAATCTTGGCTCTCTATCTATAAACAATAATAGTTCAAAAGATAGTAATGATATACCCATCTTTGTTCAATTCAAATATGATTCGACTATATCGTACTCTTTCTAATATAGGTAATAATTGCTTGAATTTGACAATAATAGTTAAAAAGAAACATTGATCGAAGTATGCCGTGCTATTTTTTTGACATCACCAAACAGAATGGCGTCCACTAATAACTAACAACAAATGAAATATACAATTTATCTATTGTTTTTTCAATTATAATTAATACCTATTGTTTTTCTTTTTGTTTTCAGACAATTGATAGAGAACACTTTGGAATAAACTGTACTAGTGAAAATAGAGTGCGCGATTTATTGTTGAGTTTTTTTGGAATTCCGTAATAAATCGGTTCGTTTTAACTATAATTAAGTAGGCTTACACGAGTGTTAGATTGAAATACTTAAATCAATTCTGTATAGATAAGTAATATCGAAGTGTAAATTCGAGTGTAGTGGTGATTGGTGCACCTACTGAAATGCTACAGTGCTAATGGGAAAAGATGCCGCTTATTGCAAAACCATCCACCGCTCCAGGATTTTACGAGCATCCACAGTCTGCAGTTCAATTGTATTATCATCGTAAAGGTAGGAGTAATTGTAGACTCATTTGTTTTGTTTTGTTTTTTTTTGTAATTGTTTGTGAGAGTGTTATAAAGTGGATTATAATTTAAAGTAAGTATAGATTGTGAAATAGTATGGACAGGTAAGTTTTAAATGATAGACAATATTGTAGGTGAGTTTCAAATGATCAGATGATCACATATTATTCAATTTAATTACAATGTTTTGAAATTCTAGAGTTGTGCGTTGATTAAGTGGGTATTCCGTCAATTGGTACACAGGATTCAACAAATGGTAAGTATGAATCGATGTTGAATCATTTGGATAAATGTTTTGGAAATGGAATCATCTATAGAGATTTTGGACGATCGACCAAACGAACAGATCACTCCAAAGGCAGATCATTGCAGGAATCTAATGGCTGTGAGAGATAACGTCATGTCTAAGGTACGATTTTGATCAATCATGTTTTATTATTGGAAATATTAATTTCAAGACTGTATATTAGTTTGAAAACGTTGGTCAAAGAATGCGTTGCTATTTTGACACCACAAATTAAATATATAATCTATCTATTGTTTTCCAATAATAATCAATATTAATATTTACTTATCTTTTGTTTCCCTTTTTGTTTTTTTAGACAATTGATAGAGAACACTTTGGATTAAAGTTCTAGTGGAAATAGAGAGTGCGATTTATTGCTAGTGTTTTTTGAAATTTCCTATTTACAAGTATAAATATGTAGTATTACGCGAGTGTTATATTGAAGTAAATCAATTCCGTTTATTTATAAGTAATATCGGAAGTGTAAATTGAATGGTGCATCTAGTGAAGTGCTACAGTGCTAATGGGAGAAGATGCCGCTTTCTGCAAAACCATCCACAACTCCAGGATTCTACACTCCTCCACAGTCTGCAGTTCAATCGTATTATCATCATAAAGGTAGGAGTAGTTGTAGACTCATTTGATTTTTTTTTTATGATTGTTTGTGAGAGTGTTACAAAGTGAATTGATTTACATTGTAGTGTATTATGATCATCATATTGAAAATAAATTAAAGTAAGTATAGATAGAAAATAGTATGGACAGGTAAGTTTCACATGATGAAAAGTAACATAGACAAGTACAGGTACGTATTGGAAAAAAATTGAATCAAACAAACAGTGGCGTTCGTGAGTGACTAGGGCTTCTTTGAATATGTGAAAGTTGAAAATTCAGAGTGTGTTCGTGGATGGAATTTGTGGTTATTTAAATACAGAATATCTCAGTTTCAGGTGCATTATAGTATTGTGCGTGGGTGAAGCAATTTATTAAGTATTTTGTTATTTGATTACAAAATGGTTTAGGTTTCAGGTGGATTAGAATGTTGTGTATGTGTAGAGTGTTTTAATATTTCATTTGATTACATAATTTTGAAGCTTTAGGTACATTCTAGAGTTGTGCGTGGGTGAAATGGTATTCCACGAATTTGCATACAGTGTTCAACAAATGGTAAGTATGAGGTGTTTGTTGTTGAATTATTTGGATAGATGTTTTGGAGATGGAGTAATCTATAGAAATTTCGGAGGAACGGATCACTTAAAAAGCAGATCATCGCAGAAATCTAATGGTTGTGAGAGATAACATCATATTTAAGGTAGGATTTTGATCAATTGTTAATTAATCTTTATCAGATTCACAGCTTATACATGTGTAAAGTGCCCGAAAAACAAACGCGGCAATTGGCGCGTGCGCAATAATAATTTTTAAAAATGAAAAGGTGTATTCCAATTTGAAGGTTATGTTGATTTTAACCTTGTATTATTCTTTATAATAGAAAAATCGATCAATGTTTTCGACGCAATTTATTATGAAAAAATGGCTAAACCGACTAGTGTTCGAGCAAAACGTAAATTTGTTAATCCGATATTTCATTTACAAACAAAACAAGAAGATGACAATCAATTATCTAAAGGTATGATTAAAATTGTACGTCGTACTGGTCAATTAAATCTATCCGGACGGAGTTTAATTAATGGTATAATTTAATTATTATTATTATTATTATATTTAGAGATAATGATGATAATTCTAGTGCCATCAACAATGTTTACAATGTACGAATTGAACGATGACGATCGTAATATCGATTTAGATTTTAATCGACAAAAAAATGACGATGAAAATTGGTGGAATTTCAAACCATTAACATATCTCGATTTAAGTTCGAATATTCTACAAGATATACCAAATGATATTGGTCTATTCGAAGATTTAACTGTAATTAATGTAATTATACATTCAATTAAAATAACAATTAACTAATAATTATATTGGTAATAATCAGTTACAGGATAATAATTTATCGACATTACCAGCCGCAATTGGTAAATTAACCAAATTAACTAAATTCAATTTGAGTCATAACAAAATTAACCACCTACCTGATGAATTTTTCAATTTAACCGATCTACAATCATTAAATCTTGCCCATAATTGTCTTGATAAGTTAGATCAAAATTTTACAAATCTAATTATGCTCCAACAATTGGTGATTATATTTTAATTAATTAGTTTCTTTTCTCTCCCTCAAGAATATTAATTGAATGCAACACTTTTTTTTTTTTAAGGATTTATCGTATAATTGTTTAACAAAACTACCAGCTGGTTTAGGTTTTCTAGTTCGTTTAACTGAAATTGATCTATCAAATAATAAATTAACCGAATTACCACCTGATATTGTTAATCTAAGAGGTATAATTTGATTATAATTTATCAATTTTATAGAACTAATTGTTGTACAATTATTGGATTAATTTTATTTATTTGTTGTTTTTTTTCTAGGTCTTTTAAAGTTTGATATTACAAATAATGAGTTGGTCAAGTTGCCGAAGATGGGTGAATTGAAAAAATTACAATTTTTATATGCACAACATAATAATATCGATGAATTACCCGATTTTGAAGATTGCAATAATATCCAACAACTTTATTTTGGAAACAATTACATTAAAGTATTTCAATGGTTAATCTGATAGTTGGTAAAAAAATTAAATTGCTATAAATTTTAGGAGATAACACCGGATTTTTGCGAGAATATGCCGCATTTGAAAATTTTAGATTTACGCGACAATAAAATCGAGGAATTACCGAAAGAAATTGCCATGTTACAACAATTGATACGTTTAGATTTAACAAATAACGACTTAACAACGTAATTATTTTAAGGTTCTTAAGCTGTGGTCCGCAATTAAATATTTCTCATGATGGAGTCCTGTCGGATTGCATCATTTCAAGAACCCCCTGCTCTAATTGACTTTTTTTCTAATTATTTGTTTGTTGGTAGATTGCCGAATTCGTTGTGTTTGTTGGGCCATTTACAAAATTTACAATTAGACGGCAATAAATTGAAACAGATACGTCCTGATATTATTAAAAGTGGTACAATACGTATATTGAAGCATTTACGTGAAAAATTCGATGGTGAAGAAATGGAGAATTTACAAAAATTATCACCAACAACCAAAAAACAACAATATGAAAATCGTATTTATCCCGATAAATATATGATGAAAAATTCACATTCATTAATAATTATATCGAAACAATTGAATCATATACCCGATAATGTGTTCGAAGATGCCAAAATTGCTGAAGTTACAATTGTTGATTTATGTAAAAATAAATTCCACGATATCCCATCAGGGTAAGTTTACTGTTATAACACAATATCCTCGATCTACGAATTTATTTTTTTTTAGATTGAAAATTATCGCTCCAGATTTGATTGAATTGAATTTCTCGATGAATCTTTTAACTGAAATTCCTGAATTTATTTCCGATTGTTCTAAATTAAAATATTTAGATTTAGCTAATAATGCATTAACTACGTTACCTGATAGTTTAGAATCTTTAGTGCAACTTAGAGAATTAGTTTTAAGTAATAACAGGTATCAATTGAATATTTTTACAAAATTTGTTATTTTTTTGTTGTGAAGATTTCCAGAAATACCTCGATGTATCTATAAAATGGTCGGTTTAGAAATTTTATTAATCAGCGACAATCGTATCACCGAACTAAATATAGATGGTTTGAAAAATTTAAAACGTTTAGCAACGCTCAATTTAACAAACAACAATATTAATCAAATACCACCGGAATTGGGGAATATGAAACAATTACGGTAATTTTCAATTTCCCAAAAAACTCGAAATTAAATAAAATCATTTTCAATTTAGATCATTGGAAATAAAAGGTAATTGTTTTCGACAGCCACGCTATGCGATTTTAGAACAAGGTACAGATACAATTTTAAGTTACCTGCGTGATCGAATTCCACAATAATTACACCACAAACTTGCAGCTTTTTTTTTGGTTTGTTTTATCAATCACTGTTGTACATAATTTGTAAATAATTTCAATAAGAATATATTTAGAAAAAATTATCAATGACATAAGAAAAAAACAATAATAATAAACAGTAGAAATAGAAGGGAAAATAACTACTTTATCAAAATAATTTCGCTCTATTCAAACGTTGCGACTTTCTAGGCGTTCTCCCTACAAAAAACAAAAAAAAAAACAAAACAATATTAAATGCATTAAGGGAGTAATTATTTGAAATTACCATCTTGTAATGTCTGATTTGTGTAATTAACGTTGTTTTCATCAAATGAATCTTGAAAGACGACAGCTTTCGATTGTTTAGTCGATTTTCCAGGATCAATTTTCAAAATTCCTCTATTTGGTGTCTTAAATTATAATATTAATTATTATTTTTTTCTAAATATTTAAAAATTTCCAACTTACATTATTCAATTCACGACTCATTCTAGTCACTTTCATCATTGTTAGACCAGGCGAACTTTGTCGTTTCTGTCGTAATCCACTATCCATTAAACTCCTTCTGATCGATGTATTTGGTTTTGGTGTACGTGAATTAGATGGGGCAAGAATTTCGATATTGATATCATCAGATTCTTGTTGTTGTTGTTGTTGTTTCTTTTTTCTTGCAGCTAATTTCAACTTGTTAGATTAAAAATAAAATAAAAAATTATGGAATACTACACACCTTGAATTGCTTGCCGTAAAACCGATGTACCTTTCTTCATTATTTTTTTACCATTATTTTTCGTCAATAATTTCGTTGTATTATTGATAATCGGTTGGAATTCTTCCCAATTGTTATTTTTCATTTTTTCTAAATTTGTAAAACGCAAATCGATATTTGTTACTTGCATATACATCATATCCCAAAAACCATGTAAATCGCTACAAGTAATTGTTTGTTGATTATCTAAATTATTACAATTATCAATTAGATTTCGGAATTGTTTGAATTTTTGCGATATTAATAGTCTTGATTGTCCAATAGCTACATCAATCATTGATTGAGCATCCTCCGATAAATTATTTGTTTCCTATAAATCAAAATTATAATTCAATCATTTACAAATTAGATAATACAAAAATTGTACTTTATATTTCTCCCATTCCTCATTCATTACTTCTAAACGAGCAATTTCGTTATTCAATAATTTCGTAAAATACGTTGTAGCAGCTTTTGGACTTGTATATTTTGCAGTTTCGTCATTCGGTGAAAAATCTACAATAGAAATGTTTTTATTACAATTTTCTATTGTTGTTAACAAAACTATATACCTGGTCTAGATTGTCTAGTAGCAAACTCTTTTCTAGCATTATCCTTTCCTCTACTTATTGTAACAAACGGACTTACATAACACGATGAATTACCATCTTGACTTGGTGTCGTTTTTACTGGTGTTTTGAATGATTGATTCGAACTGGTTGCCGATCTGTTCTCAATTAACGATCCATCAACATCATTATTAGTAGCTTCGTCATTATTATTATTATTAACGGTAGTTCCAATTGGATGTTTAGTACTTTTTTTTCTAGATTGTCGTTTCGATGCTTTAATAGATTTTGTTTCAATTTCTTGTACTTGTATTTGTTCAGGTACACCTAAAACTTCTATACAACTAGTCGACTCAATAAATTCCTCATTATTATTATTATTAACAGTTGTTGCAATTCGACGTTTAGTACTTTTTTTTCTAGTTCGTCGTATTGATGCTTCAATAGATTCTATTTCGGTTTCTTGTACTTGTATTTGTTCAGGTGCTTCTAAAACTTCTACAAAACTACCATTGATTGACCCAGTAACATCATCATTATTATTACTAACAGTAGTTGCATTTCGACGTGTAGTACTTTTTTTTCTAGATTGTCGTTTTAATGGTCTAGTACAGTTTGTTTCAATTACTTGTACTTGTATTTGTTCAGGTGTTTCTGTTACTTCTATACAGTTATCATTAGTTGGCTTTGAACGTTTACTAGTCGTTTCTTGTTTGGTTTGTCTATTTTTCGTGCCATTTGGATCAAGAACTCGTCGATTTCTCAAAACTCTAGTCGCTATTTGATTACTAGTAATCTCCCTAAAATTTAAATTTTTTTTTAGTTAAATAAAAATAATTAACAATAATAATACCCCGATGATTTTATATCTTCTTGTTCCACTTTCCTATGCCTACCATTTATTTTTTTATTGTTATTATTCAATGTTGTTGGTTGGATTTGAATTTGATCAAGTTCACGCTTTTGAGCACGTGTCACAACACCAACATTTCGACTATTACTTATATCTTTAACAATTCGATTATTCAATGGAATTGGTTTAATATTGGCCGGTGGTTTAAATTTATGATTAACCGGTGCAAATTTCGATGTTGTTTCATGAACAAATAATTTACCTTTAATTTCACGATTTACATTTTCTAAATTTGGTAAACCAAGACTAGTCGAGATTGCTGTTACTTTAAATAATGGTTTGATTTTTTTAGCTGCTTCTAGTTTTTTCTTTTGTTTATCTGCCTTCCATTTGGCTAATAACTCTAACCGATCTATTTTGTGTCTAGGTGATGGTGGTATCTTAGTTGTCGACACTCGACGTCGACTCATTAATAGTTGATGACGATTATCTTTACGTGCATCTTTCGATGCTTTACTACGTTGTAGTTTCGATTCAACATCTAATACATTACCAAAATCACCTTTTGTTTTATGTAACTCTTTTATACGTTGTAGATAAGCTGGAAAATCGCCCATTTATTTTATTTTCTATAAATTAACTTTTTCGAAAATGTTTTAAAACACTATAAATGGTTGAAAATATTATTTATTATCACTGTTTAACGATAAGCAAACCGTTAAACGTCAGTTTCTCTATTTGAATCGTATAAAATAGAAGGCTATACTTGAACTACTCTCATTTGATTGGTTCTAGATTTTCAGTATCACCAACATCTCGTGAGAAATTTAGGGATTTTATTAGTTGCGCACACGAATGGTGGTCATACTTAAATAGCGCTAAATTTAAATCAAAATAATTTAATCAATTATCGAGGTTTAAATCGAAAATAATATCTTTTTTTATTAAATAAATGATACAATAATTATTGCATTAATTGAAATTAGAGCAACCTTGATTTATTTTTTAAATTTTTAATATTAAAAAAACTTATTTGAATAATGTTAATCGTGATTGGTGTGTATGTTCCGCGCTTATTTCACACAACCAATCATCTACTAGAAATATTCGAATTAGTTCAAATAAAAATTACTAGATGGCTCATTATATGAAAAAAAAACAGTAAATGAAATATAATTAGATAATTCTTTGAATTATTTAATTATACGTTGCTTCCAGTTCTAGATTTTTTTTTTTAATTTTATAAAAGTAAAAATTAATAAAATATATATTTTGATTACCAATCTTTTGTGGCGATATGTATTGCCTACTATTTGAAACAAAAGAAACTTACAATCAATAGCGGGAATATTTGAACGTGCTACTATATGCTTAGTTTTCATATCAATAGTAAAACTTCTATAAGCAGATATTTCCTATACTTCACTCAAGCACAGTACTATGATGAATCTGAGAATAAGAAAATTTTTAACCAAAAAAATTATAAATTATCACTGCACTGCACTTCACACATGCACACGACACCATAACGCAATTGATATAAAATAACGTCACTACACTACACTCTACACTCATGCACAGAACTATAATGTTATTAAATTTAAAAAAAATTAATAATAAATACTCTATCGACTCAAGTCGGTTTTCAAATTCGAAGGCTAACTTTTCCCTATCAGCCCCTAATTCTCAATAAAAATCCAACAGTAATCACACTAACTTTATGAAAATTTAACAAAATTTTTCGAATGAGATTCAATATTTATATTTAGAATAGGAGGGCTGTTGTCTATGGTCAATTAGCACAGTAAATAAAAATATAGTGAGCTAGATGGAGAGGTAAT
>JAZBGX010002924.1:0-11099 GCA_037414775.1 Zonitis immaculata | reverse complement strand
AATTAATTGTTAATTAATTAATTATTATTAATCGTAGCAGACCTGCGGTGGCAGAGGTTGCTTTTATCAATTTATCACATTGAAATAAGCCTAAAAAAAATTATTTCATTTATTTTACAGATGAGGGTATATTTTTTTAGTCCCGGATCTTAGACTATAAATATAATTTGTTGGAATTAAAAAAAATCCAATTATTTCCATTAATTAACATAATTATTGGAAAATAATTGCTGTCCATTTATAAGGAATATTTGCATAAATAATGAAGTGTTTCTTTATTTTCTAATTAATTATTTATTATTTATAATTAACCATTGCTGCACTGCTACTTATTGTTAGAATAAATTCAATTTCATCCAACAAACGTCCTCTATTATGCTTGTCAAGAACTAAGAAAGATAACTACTCATGTCATCTTCTAGTTGTCTGTGCGTTTGATAGATGTCATTATTGAAAACGCAAAACTAGGGTTCTATAACCATTATTAAAAAAAATTTCAATGAATTATAAATCAAAAAATTGCTCCTAAGATGCTCCATCAGAATCTAAAATTGCTCCACTCCAAAGATCATTGATTAATTGGATATTAGCCATTGAGAATAGAAAACGTTTTTAAGAGATATCTCGAAAAATTATTGTTTTCACAAAATGAATCTAGTACCAAAAATTTGCCCATTTTTTGCTCTATAAATTTCTATCTTAAATTATTCTTCAGCAATTTAGAAAAGATAATTGAACTAAAAATAAAATAATTGCATATTAATTAATCCGTGACGTCATTGTAGAGAGGGTAAGGAGAAATATATAAATATATAACATATCTGAAAATAGGTAGGCGAGCTGCAATGTTTATGTGTAAAGTTGCTTGCATATATATCAAGATCTGAAAACAAAAACACAGATAAACACGAGTCTTATTTTCAGTTCAATTATCTTTTCTATCTAGTTGAAGAATAATTAAATATTGACTCTTATAGAGCGAAAATAAGGCAAATTTTTGGTACTAGATTCGTTTTGGAAAAACAATTATTTTTTGAGATATCTTGGAAAAACCTTTTGTATTTTCAATGACTAATATGCAATTAATAATTAATTTGTCGAGTAAAGTAATTTTAGATTCTGATGGAGCATTTCAGGAGCAATTTTTTGATATATGATTCATTGGAAAATTGTCATCTAGCGTATGCTTTTATAACTAATAATTTGAAAGTTTTCGTTTTGCATTGATGTAAATGACTGATGTAAGATGTCGCTTATAATAATTGTGGTATAATTATTTATTTATTTTTTTTATTCAAAATTGGAGAACGTCTGCGCGTTAAATTTACAACAATGTTTCAATGTGATTGGTATCTGGTTCCCCTCTACGTGGCCGATTTTGCCCCCTCGTGGCTTTTCCTCTCCATCGTTAAAATCAGACTGCTAAGATGTACATTTCGTTAAAATGGCGTAGCGCGTGTAAAGTTTTCGTTTAAAGTTTTTTTTTGTGGTAGAAAATGGATTGCAATAATCAAATATATTGTGGGATAGTGGCTTTAAAACAAAACAATCCCTTAATGTCTGTGTTTTGTGTAATTTAGTGTTTTATTATGTTTTTTTTTTAATTTTTCATTTAAATAATAATAATAATAGTAAATATATGAGAAAATTGGGTAAAGTAATTGTTTAAATATTGAAAATATAGTTTCTATATATATATATAGTTATATAAATATAAATATTATAAATGTATGTATTATAAAAATTTTCTTTACGAACAATGCGTGAATTCAAAGTTGTCGTGTTAGGTTCGGGTGGGGTTGGGAAAAGTGCATTGACGGTACAGTTTGTTTCCGGATGTTTTATGGAAAAATATGATCCAACAATTGAGGATTTTTATCGTAAAGAAATCGAAGTTGATAATTCACCAAGCGTATTGGAAATATTGGATACAGCCGGTACTGAACAATTTGCTAGTATGCGAGATTTATATATTAAAAATGGACAAGGATTTGTTGTTGTATACAGTTTAACAAATCATCAAACATTTCAAGATATTAGAAGTATGAAAGAATTAATAACAAGGGTGAAAGGTAGCGAACGTGTACCAATATTGCTTGTTGCAAATAAAGTCGATTTAGAACATCAACGTGAAGTTCAAACAATCGAGGGCAGCACCCTCGCCCAACAATGGGGCTGTCCATTTATTGAAGCCAGCGCTAAGAATAAAACCAATGTTAATGAAGTATTTGCTGAAATTGTTAGAGAAATGAACTTTAGTCCTGAAAAAGAGAAGAAAAGCTATTGCTGTTGTACTGTGCTCTAATAGCGGCCTCATTTCTTATTTAACAATATAATAACACAATAATTAAAAAATATATAAAAATAAGTATAAACAATTTTTTTTTTTAAATTTTAAATTAGAGAACTTGGGAACAATGTGCTGAAAGAAAAAAAACAAGCCTTAAAAGCTTGTATGTACTGTTTATCCTTTTTTATTATTGTTTTTTTTTATATACATATATATACATAACAACTATGTAAGGTAGCCTGTAATTCCCTAAGGACTACACTGAACTGCATCATAAATGCTCATTTCTAGTATACTTACATACGTCTCATTGATGGATATTGGCTTACAAAATGCACAATATTATATTTTTATACAATTTGAAAAAAAATCAACCTAAAACCAAAAAAAAATAAATAACGAAGCAGAGCAGTATTTTATTTACGAGTTTTTTAAAAATCGAATCATATCCGTATTAAGAACTACATTTTTGATAGTGCCTAATTAGACGAAAAAGAAATATACAATTTTGAAGATAATGTAAAATCACGCGATTAAAACCTTTTTGTCATCATCATCATCATCATTACTCGTTATTATTTTGATTTAAATAAGAAAAAACGGCCTAAATTTCAGATAAATATTGTAATTAGAAAAAGAAACGGCCTTCACCCTGCATCTTTGATGGTACTGTACTCATTAAGCTCTATTTGTAAATAATTTTAGTCTCTTAACATTATTTTATCAAAACAAAAAATAATTACTATATTAAATAATAATAATAATATTAATAATAATAAGATCTGTGTTGAAATGCAAAAATCAAACTTCTCAAATCTCCATTGAATTTTTTTTTTTAAGAACGTGTTTGGACACGAATCACTGTCTCATTTTGTCTCCCAAATTAGTAAAATTTGGCAAATATTTACCATTTATTATACTTAGAAAAAAACAAAAATTTGCCACAATAATTAATAATAATGCGATCCCTTTGTCTAGAACTAGTCTTCTGAATTAATAACTGAACTGATCAATATATAGTATATAGAGACGGTGTCCGTCCCTTTACTTTAAAATTTTAATAACAATAATATAATAATAATTAATCATAAATAATAATAGGAGACTCGAGAAGTTCCTTAAATCAAAAAAAAAAAATTATAAATAAATCGAGATTTTTTTTAAAGTGATGCGTGTTTGAGGATGGATGCTTGTAGATTAATTGATTGTTTTTTTTTTTAATGATTAATAAAAATGTTGCGATAGGGATTGCATTCTGAGAGCCAAAAAAATTTGTGATATAAATGTATAAATAAAAGAGAGGAATTAAATGGACACCTTTGTTTTATTTCAACCTAAATTCGATGGGTGTCACATTACTTTAAATAATCGTTAAAAAAAAAATAATTTATATTGAATATAATAATAATAATAATGATAATAAAAACGGTTGGGAATTACGAAATTTCCATGGTGCAAAACTTGATATTATTTTTGTGTAGGTAGTTATTCAACATGCCGAACTATTTACCAACAATCAATTGCAAAACAAAATCCAGAGGCCACCTGTTTTAATTATAATTCACCCTAATTTTATCTAATTAATATTTATTAAATTATCTAGAAAAATATTAATACAGGTAAGTTAATAATTATTTGGCTATATATCAATTTTTGTTTTTTTTTAAGTAAGTTTGTTAGTTGAATTGAACCAGGAAAATTTCAACGGGGACCTGGATTGTGAAATTTTCTATTATTATATAGAATTTTATTATAATTAATCGATAATCGGTGGAAATAACATATAATTGTTTTTTTATTTGTGCAAAATTGACGGCCTAGTAACATGGGGCCCCATAAAAGGCCGTCGACCGTTTTTCAACTTTTTAAACAATTTTTCATTTTTATTTCGATAAAATAGAAAAATTATCATCGTTAAAATATTTGGCATAAGAGAAGGAAATGTTTTTTGGAAAATTTTCAAATTAAATATATGTATTGAATCATCATTTTTAATATTTTCCATTATTATTAATTTATGAAACAATAAAAACGACCATTAAAGATAGATTTTGATCTACAATCAACGCGACTTGGAGAAATAATTTGTTGGTTTTACGTAATAAATAATTGCGGTGATTATAAATGAACGACAAGGTTGTTTGTTTTTTTTGTGGATTTTATTCATTATTTTGATGGATTTTAAATAGTGTAGAGTCTATACACCGCAAAATTACGTTATTATAATAAATTATAGTGCAAAGTTGATAATATTAACATTGTTATTCACATCAATACGACGATACATAGATGACAAGATAGTTATATAATGAAACATTTATTATTAAGTTAACAAAACAACACATTACTTACAATTAGTATTTAATAGATTTATGTTAAAATTTTATTTCGAAATCTTTTTTATTAACAATATAATTGAGTTTTGAAGATATAAAAACGATTTTTCAAATTAAGAAATCCTATTAATAGATTTCCGAAAAACAAATATTATAGGTAATTAATTAAAATATTGATTAAACACATTCATATACATACATGTATGTAGAACATAAGTAAAATTTATACGTTTATAGAAAATCGCTATCAAGGATGCAACATTGTTATAATCATATCTGTGTTAAATTCAATTATAAATTCAAGGTTTTGATTCGATTCTTAATTCTATGGGAACGAAATTTTATTATAAAATTAGTGATTTGATCGAATAATTGCTAAATAAACAATTTATGCATATACGATTTTTAAGTACTAATGTTTTTATAAAGTATTAGCACATATTTATGGACTTAAACCACATTGAAATGAAGTAATTAGAAAGTGATTTTTGTTCATTCAGTCACTATATTTATAAAATAAAAAAAACAACGAACAACAAAGATAGTATAGAAATTTATATAAGAGTACAAGTGAGATGATAAATGAAGCAATATATGTACTTATTGTTAGTTTATACATTGTAACTGATATTTTATTATTATCTCATTCTTATTCATGTAAATGATTGTATTATCTTTTTTGCTCTCATTATATTGAGAACAAGTTGCTATATAATTATAATTACCTAAATTTATGGAATAACATATAAATCTATCGGATTGAAGGGTTTTATTTTTATTCTCTAAGCAGTGTGCAAACTGGCATATGCCCGGTGGGCCAACAGAATCATCTACTAGAGGCCAAGAAAATTATGAGTAACCAAAGAATTGCATAGACGAATGAAATTTTGATTAAGGCACAACAAATAGGATTTCTTGTTTTACTGTTTATTCAATGTATCTGGTAGTGGGACCAAAATATCATTTTCCCGATGGGCTAGACGGTTGCCAGTCCGACACTGTCCCTAAATATTGATTTTTGAGAATTATGAATTATTTTTTTTTTGTCAAATATTCGAACATAACATTGGCCTATTATAAATATAAGAATTAAGTTTGATAAGAGTCACTGAACGTTTTCAGTTCAAGCCAATAAAATTGTGCAAATTTCCTTTGTATATTTGCGATTAAAATGGATGTATCTGTCGCATAATTAATTATTTCGAATATTTTTTTCTAATAAATATATAAGAATAAAAAATAGAAACATAATACAGTTGCATATTTTCGAAATTATTCCACTTGTTGCTAATCAATTATGGATTTATTATTATTTTTACTTTGAATTGCAGAATTAATCGATTCCCGATAAATTAGAAATTACAGTTGTTGTTATTGTTGTTAATAAATTTCGGATATATTTTGTGAATTGAATAGATAAAATATTTAATTTTAATTTCACATACATGGGAAGTTTACCGTTAAATTTAAACAATAAAAGATCACCGTGAAAGTTAGGAAAAAAAATATATATTGTTGCTAATTTGATGGTGAAAGAGTTGATTTTTTTTTTAATTAATTATATTTTGTTTTAGTAATAACACAAAATTTAATTTTCGTTTGTTTCAATTAATGCATTATCAGAAAGAAAAAGAGAAAAAAATTCTTGATAATGGAACATTTTTACTTTCGATTTGATTAATCACAACAGTATAATTTTGCAATATTTAAATTTTTTTAAGTTGAATCATCCAAAAAAATTTTTTCTTTAAATCCAATGGATCGTACAGCAAAATGATAATAATGAAGAGCTGAAAAAAATATTTTAGAGCTCTCGTTCGATTTTCGAGTCCTTATTATAGATTTTTATCAAATTTGTTCGTCAATGTTGCAATTTTCTCAAAATTGATGTTTACCAAATTCGTTTCTATTCATGAATTTGTTGTAGAGATACTTTGATCCATGTTAGGTTGATTTCTATACAATTAACTAAATTAGCCCTGAATTTATACGATTTATCATTAGTTGTTATCAGTCAGAAATTATCATTAGTATTTTACCTTCACTTTTAAAAATATTTTATAATTGAAATCGTCCTATATTTCACAATATAAAAATAACACAAATATGACTCATTTTATTTTATATTTTATGAACTTAATTTATTAAAATGAAATAATGAGGAATTTTTCTATAAATCATTTTACAATAGTTACCTTTCGCTTCATCAACATCACATAACAGTAGTGTTCGATTAAAGCGAACTCCAAGGGACTGATAATATCGGCTCGTTATAAACGAAGTTCGTTGTAGACAGTGGAAAAAAAAAACACATTGCGGTCAAGTTTATGTCCTTTATTTAGCCTTTTATGTCTATAATATTATAATAGATAAAGATTCAAAGAAGCTTACTTGAAGTAATCGTTTATTTTATTCTGTTTTGTTTGGACGAAATTAATTTCTTGGATATGTGCGTTTAGTTGAGCCAATTTATCAAAAATATGTTATGGGGCATTCTTCGATTGCAGAAAATAACGAATGATTTCGATATTTCTAATTACATCTGATACAGCTGGAACTAGTATGGTTTCAGCTGTAGGTCTTATAAGGTGTTGTTAGTTGGTCACCACGGTATATAACCAATATTATAGGAAATTCTAACTATATTTCTCGGATTATTTATATTTATTTTATTATCATTAAATACATATATGTTTATATTTTGTTTTGGTTTAGTTTATTTTAAGAGGATTGCTATTTCCATTGAATAACAAATATGCCCTTAAGTATGTTTAATAGAAAAGCAAATTAGGGGGGTATTCATGGAATTTACGTGAAAACAATATTTGTATCGTAAATTTCATTAAATAATATTAAAGAAAAAAAAACGCTCACGTTTCTAATAATAGAACTACATACAAACAATATGAAAATCAATATAAAATAAAATGGAATTTTCTTATTATTTTCCATATTATTTTGTTAGACATGTAAAAACTTAAATAACAATAGTGCGACATATCAACAACGAATTGTTATTTTTGTTTTTTTTTTGATAAGAACCATACGGTATTTTTCGAAAATATCGAGAGTGAACGTACAATTTTACACACACCCATTATCAATATTTACATGTTCATCTCTATACCGTATAATTTTTTGTTTGTTTGTACAAACTTTTATTTTCTAGTGGTCCAAAATATTCATCATCATCATTATTTGATTATATTCTCTAATAATGATTTGATGTAACAGCAAATGGCAAAATTTCTATTTCGGATGTTGTCATTCTTATTTTAAAAAGTATTTTTACAGTGGCGAATATTATTGCTCACAAACCCATCTAAATCGAGTTTATTTTATAGATAAATAATGCACTGAACGTACAGTTATAATCCTAGTTGGATCGTATTATAAACATCCCCTGTTCGTGTTCAAACTTTCTCAAGGGATAATTCGTTCTAAATAATTCCTTATAAATGAGTTATATCGATATTATTATTCTATTGGTTATTTCTAGATAGTAACATTGGGAATATTGTTGAAAACGATTCAATCGATTAGTTGATAATAAAATTTCGAAATTAAATGCAAAATTTTTTTTTTTAAATGGAAATATAACGATAATCGTTACGGAAAGTTGAACATACGTAACTGTTTTTAGTTTCGTGAATGCTGTTTAGTAGGGTAAGGTCGGCCAACTTCCGTTTACTGTTTGAACAAAATGATCGAAAATTAACAACAGTATTAATTTTATCATAAAATAATGATGATAATAATAAATTTTGTAATAAATAATGCTTAGTAAATAATACACTCTACGTGTACATCCGCACTAAATCAGCAATATTGAAATTCTATTATATGGTCAATTATACTGAATTATTATTATATGTGGATTTATTTATTTAAATTAGTTGTTTTTTTTTAAAAAAAAAAAGAAAAATTACCTATCTGTTCAACACTGAATTATGTCAGATTGAAATCTTGATGTACCGTGAAAACCGCTAGTTTTGTTTAAAGAGAGAATCTATTCAAATTTATTTACATATTAAAAAAGAAAAAATAACCAAACAAACGATGTGAAAGAAAAGGTTTTAATCTACAAAAATTATATTATTGATTTATTAAAAAGAATTTTTTCCACCTATTTAGAGTTAGTTTCTTTTAAAAATAGTCCGATTGTTATAGTTAAAAATAAATTATCACATAATGGGTTGTCTTAATATAAAACAGACACTTTCTTTCTATTATTATTGTTATTATGAATTTATGATTTTAGTTCAATTATAAATTTGATTTTTATTAATACCCCCAAGTTAAGGGTGTATATATATAGATAAGTTTTTAGTGTCTAGACTCGTTAATCTATTGGATTTATACAACTTGTACAAAACTAAAGAGTAGTTTGTTGAATTCATCGATTTAATAGAACTTACTAGTTGGAAATCTGTTTTATTTAATTTCATTTTAGGGTTTTACAAATATAAACTTTAAAATTTATTCTTGACTATATTTCTCAAAATTGTAATTTTATTCTAATATAGGAACGTTCCAATAAACGCACTTTTTATATGAATATTTGAATATCAAACATAATTTTGTAACAAAACAGAACTTTAATATTTGAAGAAATACTTCTTTATTTCAATAATCGAATCTGTACAGAACGTTTCACAAAAATGGTTATAATATTAATTATTCTGATGCAGAAGCTTTTTTGGTTTGATGGAAAATCCTGTATACAGAAACTGTAGTTTTGATTCTTCAAAATTCAATCAATGTCTTCTGTAAACTGAAGAATTAACGTGTTTCTGAGAATCTATACTGAAAAAGTCTCACAGAGTATAACTGAAAATGAGAAACTCTGGAATTTCTGAGTAGAGTCTTGTAAATATTAACAATAAGAGAAAAATTTAATAAACATCATAAAACAATAAATAACAATTACACAAATATGTGTAAGGGTGAAGGTATCTTTACCTGATGGTAAAGTTTTACAAATTCTTCGTCATACAATTATAGGGTGCTTTCTATTCCTGAAACCTTCTCCTTTTTTTCGATAAATTTTTTTCTGCCATAGCCTTACACACTGAAAATCGATTTCCCGGATTATCCGAAATGGAATTTATATCTCGATTGTTCCGGTTGGATTTTATTAGAAGATTTTCTTCATCTTCTCATTCGAATTTGAATATTTCTATTAATTTTTTTTTTTTTTCGTCTTTTAGTATAATATACTTTCATTTACAATAAATTAACATTTAGGTATTTTAATTTGGAAGTTTCCACTGAAAAATTGGGATATTTAATTAAAATAATTTTTTGTTTTGGAAATAAATTAAACTTTCTTAATAATAATCTGATTCATTAAAATTCTGTTTTTCTCAAATTCCATATTCGTTTTTTCAATCAATATTTTCTATTTCAGTATTGGAATTTTTACAATAATACATTAAAATTTCAAAAAATCTACTACAGACATTTTCCGATATTGCAATTAATAAACAAAAATCAATTTTTTTTTGTAATGATGTATAACTATTATCACATAACAATTTCAATAATTGTTTTATAGTGTAATTTTTAGTGATGGAACGGATAGTTGTTTGGCCGGATACCGAATACCGAATATTCGGCAAGCTGTAAGGCCGGATGGTCGGATATTCGGCGACCGGATATTCGACCTGTAGTTTAGCCTCATAAAAATATTGCAAATATAGTCGGAAGAATTAGCTCTGAGCAACTTGCGAGAATCAATTATTCTTCACTTGTTACTTAACCAATCACTAAATTGTTGTGAAATTATTTGTTACTTTTGAATATTTATTTATCGATATTATTGTAATTGTTTTTCATATTTTATTGAAAATCGTTATTTTTCAAGTCAATTCTGTATTCTAACTAAAATATGTAGTCCCAAATATTATTTTTTCATTTTATTGCAATTTTTTTGAAAATAAATCGTATCATTTAAATATCCGGTATCCGGCCGGATATTGCGATGCTATCCGGTATTCGGCCGAATATCAAAATATGGCCGGATAAGCCGGATACCGAATAGTTACCGGATATCCGTTCCATCTCTAGTAATTTTTTCGCTATACGCTGAATAATAATTTAGAAAGTTCATTGCTCTCTAACAAATTATTACAGATAACCATTTTATCACACCTACTTCCTTTAAATCCATTATACTTACTGTTATATATATTTTTTTGTATTTATTTATAATTATTATCAATAAGATTCTAAATAATTCGAAATCTTTTCTAAATTTATCAAATTCACTGTGTCTATTTTTTTGTATTTTATGCTAAACGGAAGCAATAAAGGCTATATCCAACAAAGAGAATATAGTCGGTCAACCCCCTAGGTTTCAGGCACTCCCTCTTTTTGAAAATTTGTTCTATATTGAACATACCCCTCCCGAGTCGAAAAATTTGTCCGGTTTTAATCCTCAGTGAGGTGAACCTCATTTTACTCTCACCATA
>JAZBGX010002923.1:0-11100 GCA_037414775.1 Zonitis immaculata | reverse complement strand
TCATGCCGGGAATACAGAATTTTCCAATTGAAGATTTCTTCTTTTCGTCGGCGTTACAAGGAAAAAACACTACGGATGGTCTTGATCGCACTCAAAACGTCGATTATTCTCGGCGCAATTGTTACAGCGTTACAGTTGTATCATCCTTATCTTCAGTATCTTTCGATGCACTGCGAGATCACCGTTAATTAGGGTCTTCAGACTTGAAGTTTCTTAAATCTCTAAATTTGGTACTTTTCGAATTTGGCAAAGATCTTCGGAACCAATTAATTGCTTAATTCAAGGACTTGCCCCAGAATCACACATAGTGTGTTTGAGAAGTCCGTGTTACTGTTACTCTTCTCACAATAAAAATATCTCTATCTCACCGGCATTTATGTTTAGCAAAACGACGTCTGTAACACGGACGTTGGAAACCTGTGTGTTCCTAGCGTTACTGTACAATCTGTCTTATTGGCTCAATATAGCTTTTTGTTTTTATCCGTTTATTGATATGAATCGGAGATAAAGTGAGGTTTTTATCGATGAGAACCGGCCTTAAGCGATTCAATTGACCTACCAAAAAACGAGAGCAAATACATTTGATAGTAGAAGAATATATTTTATTGAATTGTTTTTTTTTTACATTGAATTGAATATAATTAGAAAATTTCAATTGATTACATAATTTTTTAATTAATTTTGAATTAAAATGGGTGAAACTAGGATGCGCAGGTGCGCATATTTTGAAATATGATCATTATTGATCATAGACTTATAAGTCTATGTTATTGATAGATAACCTAACCTCAATTTTATTTTCTTAAATATAGAAATTTTTAATTTTAATCAATTGTATGCAAAAACAATGTCGTTAGTGAAAAATCTAAAAATAACGTTATCCGCAATATCTAGAAATTATAGAAAATGTATTGGATGTAGTTATAATTGCCTTCAACAAGAGTACTACCAACAACAAGAACAATATTCAAATTTTAATTGTAATAATAGAAGATTGCTATATTTGAAACATTTATCTCTAATTACGACTGGTTATTTGGCATATAAATTATATCAAGATGATTGTTGTAAAACAGTATCAGCAGCTGTTGTTATTGCCACTGATAAAAGAGATAATTTGAATTTTGTAGCTGATGTTGTTGAGATAACAGCACCCGCTGTTGTTTATATCGAAATAAAAGATAATCGACGTGTTGAATTTTTTACTGGTAAACCAGTAACAATATCGAATGGTTCTGGATTTATAATAAAACATGACGGTTTAATATTAACAAATGCCCATGTTGTAGTTGGTAGACCATCTAGTAAAGTTGAAGTACATTTACCAGATGGTCGTTCATTTCCTGGTGTTGTTGAAACAATCGATATGCAAAGTGATTTAGCAACTGTACGTATATCAGCTAAAAATTTACCAACAATAAAATTAGGTAATTCATCGACAATCAGGAATGGTGAGTTTGTTGTGGCTATTGGAAGTCCATTAGCATTGAGTAATTCGGTAACTTTTGGTGTTGTTAGTGCAACACATCGTGGCTCAGATGAATTAGGTTTACGTGGCAAAAATATGGCATATATACAAACAGATGCCGCTATAACATTTGGCAATTCCGGTGGGCCATTAGTTAATTTAGATGGTGAAGCTATTGGTATTAATAGTATGAAAGTAACAGCTGGTATATCATTTGCTATACCAATTAATTACGCTAAAGATTTCTTAAACAATACCAGTAATATTGCTAAACCGTTAGAAGGAACAAAAAAACGTTATATGGGTATCACTATGTTAACATTAACACCTGAAATTTTATCTGAATTACAAATGCGAAATCATCGAATACCACCAACAATTAAAAGTGGTGTTTTAGTATGGAAAGTTATAATAGGATCACCGGCACATAAGTAAAATAATTTGGAATAAAACGATTTTTCAATTATAATAAATATAATTTTCTAGTGGAGGACTGCAACCCGGCGATATTGTCACCCACATCGATGGTAAAGAAACCAAAAGTGCAAAAGATGTTTATTCTGTATTGAGTGAATCATCAACTCGATCAATAGCAATGACGGTATATAGAAATGGACAAAGTTTCTTAGTTAAAGTAACACCAGAAAATTTAGAATAATATCCATGTTTTATTTATAAAATATTATAATAAATAATTTATCTTTTTCGCCTTGATTTAACTTCAATCCATTCAGAACCACCATCCATTGGTGTTTCTTTATTATCACAATCAACACTATTTGTATCTTGTACAATTTTATCAGGTTGTACATTAATTGATTGTGATTTGATCAACCATTCATTTGATATTGGTAATTTATTGAATTCGATTTCATATAATTCAACATTACCAGCACGGATTATATCAAGGAATTTCGTCAATATAACGGCGATTTCTACAAAAGTTCCATCAAATTATATTAATATTAGAACAGAAATCGATTGGATAATAAGATACCTTGAGTCGATCCATCTTCACAAATCGTCTCGAATTCTTGATCCATTATATCATCTAGAGCTTCCTGTATTGAATTTAAATCCACATTTGGCTCATATAAACAATAATCCACCATATAATTCAAACATTCTAAAGCAATCTACAAACAATCAAAGGAAAATTGTATTTTATTTTTCTGGGCAATATATAACATAACCTCACTTTTTTACTATCATTTGCAGAAGAATGATTTACAGCTAATTGTAAAGCTGTCCAATTATTGAAAATATGTTCAACAACTTTTCTAAATGCTTCTTCCATTATTAATTACAATATAAATTTGATATAATCAACAATTTCAATTAAAAAATTAGACATTCGATTAATGAAATCTCCATAGTTCCATTGCAAAAAACTCCCTAAACTCAAAGTACAACAAATGAAAATTCCCTAACAATCTCAGGTTAAGTTTCATTGATCAAATTACTTATAATTTCATAATTCTCCAAAAAACCATTCTCGAAAATGTCTGTTAATCATAATTCAAGTGTAATTAGTTAAATTCAATTCAATTTGGCGAAATTTATCTGTAGTGCCATGTAGTGCTGTCTTCAAAAGTGTATAATGTGTTGCATAAATTACCATGATCAAAAGTTGGGTTATGTTCTATCAGCTGTTTACGATGGCAAAATTTAAAATTAATTAAATGAATTAAAACAGTGTTTGTTGAAAGTTTCCAATGATTTTACGTTAAACAAAATAAAACAATGCGACTTATCATAGTATTTATTTGTGCCATAACTGTTTTAGAAACAATCGAAATTAAATTACCAACAATTTTAGTATCAATATTAGCTCGTAATAAAGCACACACATTGCCATATTTTTTATCAACATTCGAAAGACTTAATTATCCCAAAGATCGAATAGCTTTATGGTACCAATCAGTTTTTTTCCAGATTCACGTCTAATTATATAATTGTAATTTTTTTTTAGGATTCGAAGTGATCATAATTCAGATAAAACTATAGAGATTCTACGATTATGGATTGATGACGTTAAAGATGATTATCATTCAATTAGTACCGGTTTTGTAGAAGGGGATGAATATTTTGTTGATGAAAAAGGACCAGCTCATTGGACGGAAGAACGTTTCAAACATGTAATCGGTTTAAGAGAATCAGCTTTAAATTATGCTAGGAAAATTTGGGCTGATTATTATTTGGTTTGTTATTAAGAATCTCGTTATCAATTAAAAATCTGATTTGTAAGAAATTTTAGAGTCTCGATTGTGATGTATTTCTAACGAATCCGGATACATTATTACATTTAATATGGAAGAATTTTACAATAGTTGCACCAATGTTGAAATCGGACGCTCTATATTCAAATTTCTGGTATGGAATGACTGATGATTATTATTATCATAGAACTGACGACTATAAACCAGTTGTACGACGTGAAAAAATAGGTTGTTTCAATGTTCCGATGGTACATTCATGTGTTTTAATCGATCTACGTCGACATCAATCCGATTTATTAACATATGATCCAATCAAAGTTAATAATTTCGATGGTCCATTGGATGATATAATTACGTTTGCTGTTGGTGCTAATCATAGCAATATTCCATTATATTTATGTAATGATCAACGATATGGTTATGTTATAGTACCATTAGAACAAGATGATAATTTAGATATTGATTTTGAACAATTAACAAATATTAAATTGGAAATTTTAACAGATGACGAACCAATTGAAGTTAATCAATTATTAAAAAATTATACATCATTACCATTTAAAGATACTTTAGATTTTGATAAAATTTTTATGATTAATTTGTTACGACGACCGGAACGCCGACAACGAATGATTAAATGTTTCGATGAATTAGGACTGAATGTTACCATAATTGATGCAGTCGATGGACGGTAAGTGCTTCAATTCTATATAATTGTTTTTGATCGATTTACTTCATTTTCTATTAATAGCCATCCATTACACTAAAATTTTTGATTAATAGCAACAATTTTTTTCTGTTCTTTTTTTGATAAGACGGCAATCTTATATAGGAATCGAGAAGAATCGCAAAATTCGATTCATTCTATAAAAAAAAATTGTTTTTATTTATTAAAACCTCTAACGTCAGGGTAGTACTATTAACGACATTTATTTGTTGGTCTATGAATTATCTGATTATCATTTAGTTACCTTTCATTAATGAAACTTAGTGACTTGGGCCAAATTACTACGGTACCCCAGCTCGTGCAGCTGGTGACTACAGTTAAGTGCTGCCACTTATTCAGTCGCGGCGCCAATAGTCATGGTTTTTATTTAAAGGTTTCTGTCTCCTGCTCTTCCAAACAATCGCGATCCTGTTGTTTCTCTTGCATTTTCAACACCAAGTGCTGTGTTGATATTAACCGCAACTCGCGCAATCTAGCCTACAAGTACAGAATTGTTGCTTGTCTATTTCTTTTTACACTGACTTAAGTGACTCGTGGAATTGCTTTTATATTCCTACAGATATTATATATTTGATATCGGAAGAGGTTTAATAAAACTGGCGTTGATAAAAGGTTGCGTGGGATCCCGACGTAAATCACTTGCTAGTTTTGTTCAAATGTTGTTTATTATTCAAACTGAATACAAGACATCGAAAATTCGAATGGTTGTTTCCCATGTTACTATTGTATTTTTTATTTTGTTGGTATACCGGCTAGGTTTCAATTTATATCAACTATTAAAAGATTCTATTTCGTCGAAGAATATCACAATTCTACAAATGCTGCACTAATAAATTTATTGCCACTAGTAATTCGAATTTATTACACAAATTACTAGAGAAAATCACTTTTTATATTGAATTTGGTTATATTGTTTGGTTCTAATGGATGATATTAGAATGTAGCGTTATAATACCAATTTTGAGATAATTATTTTCATTCAAAAGTCCAATATTTTCTTGTTTATTCTGCCCTATATTGGAAGAAAATTGTTAAGCAAACTATTTACATCTGATTGAAAATTTCAAAGAATTTCCAATTAATTATTAATACAATTTTAATGAATTCGCCCTTGAGCCTTTATTAAAAATATTGAATAATGATTCTTACAGAAAATATCATAATTAGTACATAGATGGAATATTTTCGATATAGATAATTGATAATTTAATTTCTATATGTTATAATATCTCTAAAATTTTAATAGATTGTATTATCAAAAGCTTATAAGCATTATAAATGTAAAGGAAATTGCTAGAACAATGGTATATTTATTCGAAAAGCAGGGATACAATTGGTTAGAATAATAAATTGGTCACATTAAAACATTAAATTTATTTCATAATAAAATTTGATAATCCAAAACAGGTGATAATAAATAAATATTACACATTTATCGTACAAATTTCAATATGTGTTTGTGTGAGCGTGTAAAAAACTAAATATTGTTGTATTAATTATTATTTTTCTTTACAAAAAAGTATTCACTAAATCGGTACGTCTAATTGTAACATGATTTATTGATCGATTATTATTTATTGATGTTGTATAACGTGTCCGAAATGAACTATTACTACATATATGTGGTGGTTGTTGTGTTGTTAAAATATAATTAGAACTGCTTCGATTTGATGATGGACAACAAATATGTGTCAAAACTGACTTCATTTGCTTTGTACCTTCCTGAAAAAAAAACAAAACAACAAAAACAAAATTTATATCAGTTGTTATCTAGATTTTTAATTGAACAAAAATTGAGATAATTGCGTTAATTCATTCTGTTGAATGCTCACTTTTACTAAAAAGTTGAATTTAATCATTTACTTGGTTTATTTTGATTGATGTAGTTTATTTATTTATTTATTTTTAATTTATAAAATGTAATTTGGATTATTTCCCATGCAATCATGTTTAATCGATTTTGCTGTTTGTGAAATATAAATCTAGAATTTATCGTTAACAAGAAAAAATAGAGAAAACTCTAGAACTGTGTTTATTTCACGTATTGTTTAGTTTGATATATTTTTCTTTTTGATAATGGAGCTCGAATGAAGTTTTTTTCTTGTTACATTTTATTATTGCAGATAAAATTTATGAATTCACAAATCAATAACTGCATCGTTCCCTGTTGTGTTAAGTTTGTTTATTTTAAATACTCTTTTTATCTAGATACAAGCTATATTAATTTCATATCAAAAAATGGTGGATGCGCCGGGCGAGCGATCGATTTTTTTTTCCCTTCCATCTTTAATATTTCTTTGATTCAGTTATTTCCGATTGAATAAATAGTGTTTAATGAATAAAATATAGAAATAATGAATAAATTCACCTGTATCTCTTTCATTCGTATACTGTAAATAATCGGATTAGCCAACATTTTCAATACAATCAACATATTTTCTAAACATCTCATCGACATAACTTCAATCAAATAATGTTCTATCAATGATTCTAATTCATTACCATGTATATAACAATCAGTTTGACACATCAATACAAATATTAATAGTGCTGGCATCCATCCAATAACACATGAACCAAGTATCAATAATGTTGTATAAATTGCACGTATATTACCTTCTAATTGTCGTTGTTCACAATTTTTCGTTCTATCATTATTCATATTATGTGATTTTCTTGTACGACTTGACCATTTAACACTACCACCTCTAGATGCGTATTTCCATAAATTTTGTTGTCGACGTACAATTATTAATATGTGCGTATAACAAATTGCCATTAATATAATTGATATGAAAAAAACTGCCGAATAAGTCATGCGGAATTGAAAAGTATCATAAAATGTTGTTTTATCATTATATTTAATTGTATCATCAATATTATCGATCCAATAATTATCATCGGCTTGACCAACAAATAAAATTATTATAAATATTGTTGGTGATAGCCATAATAATATAATAACACTTGTAACTTTACGTCTTGTTACAATTGAATTGTAATGGAATGGCTTCAATATACCGATATAATGGATGAGACTTAATGCCAACAGGTGGGTGACCGTAATCAAAATACCACTTAATTTAATCATTTCTAAAACAACTTGAAACCATTTAACATTAATACCAATTATTGTTGGTAAATATGTATTTATATATAATGTTATAGCGAATATTGATGAACTTAATGCATCGGCTGCTGCCAAACTAATACTCATTTTCAATGTTGGCGACATTGGTCGTCTTATCCAATATATACTCATAAAAACAATAACATTTACAATCATTGCTAATGTTGCTGTTATCATCAATATTATAACAAATACTTTCGAATATATATCAGCAACATCTAATTGATCATTTTTTACAATTGTTGTATTTGTATAAATTACATCGAATGTATAATTATCCATTGTTTATTATCTGTAATGAACAAAAATTAATTAGAAACGTGGTAATTAACTGAATTAAGGAATAAAAAGACACGGAATCGTAAAAATCTAAATAATACAAGATGTATAAATAAACGAGCCTTTTGTCCAACCAAGTCGTTCATATTTGATCGTTTCTTGTAGATGTGATAAAAAAAACCTATTCAATTTTTTGAATTCTACTTATTAGAATTCGTTATTCAAGTTAAATGGTGATAATATCAAGTTAATTCATAATATAATTGACTCAATTGAATTATAATTCTATACAAGAGTTTTTGATGGTAGTTTGCGATAAGTTTGGGTTAGAACCTTAAAAGCATATAGGGTTGGTTATGTGAAATTCTAAATATTTAAATTATAATCATCAATTTTAATTATTTTAAAAATGATGGTTTCGATTACTGAAAAGATTAAGTCGCATCAAATTTACATTATATGTAAATGAATGCGTTGAAAGTATTTTACGATTGGGAAATATGTAAATCACACTGTGAAAATCCTTTGAATTTTCAGAGTAAATATGTAAATATAATTGAAAAATTAATATAGTAAAACATGAGATTTAAAGTGATAGATAATTCCATTGAAAAATTTACAAATATATTCGTTGTAAATATCTACAAAATTGGAAATTATTTCTATGAAGAATTCAAAATTTCCGACCGTTTCAGATCAGATCAGATCAAATAATATTCAATATTCAAATCGCGAAAAGGTTAATTAATTTTATCTTTATTAAAATAGAAAAATTGATCAGGTGTTGAAAATAACATGGAAATGTAGAAGAAAAATGGCTGAAATCGTTTTTCCGATGATTTGTTATAGCAATAAGTTTTGATAGAACAAACATATGGAATGTTATCAATTAGAAATCGATTCCGATTACATTTTCATACTTTTCTTTTTATTAAATAAATAAAATCCATTTACAACCTGTAAATATCGTTCAAAGCTTGCAATTTCGATTTATTAAAGTAAATCGACAAGAAAGTATGAGGAGATTGAACAGACCCAAATTTTTATTATATACCACTTTCATCGACAACGAAACATTCCATTCGAATAAAAACAGGAAAAAAAAACACGATTACATTCTGATTTTGGCCATAAATCAAATATCAAAAGATAGTTTGGATCATCCCTTATATCGATCATTGAATTTGTGTTGTGTTCTTATTGTTCAACTTTGATTTTGAAAATTCCCAACCACATTTTCCATTAGAGAAATTGGGATTTGTTCGTATTTTGAAATTGCACGATATGGTAATTGATCAATTTTCACTGACTTGAAAAATAATTTGAGGGATGTTATGTTTATATATTTATCATTTTATATCATTTATCTAACTAAGAATTTAGGTTTATTGTGTTACAATGGTGAAAATATAACTGAAATTTAATTTGCAGCCCTTGAAATTCGATTTACGTCAATTGAGATGATTTTCGATATTTACTTTTGATTTCGATTGGATTTCAAGATGCTGTACAATCAAAATCAAACATGTTCTTTTTATTTACAAAGTATTTAACAATACGAACTTATAAAATTCAAAATTTGCCTGTAGAAATTAAAAATAAATCAAATATAAAATGGTAAATCATCCCTTTTATATTAGCAAATAAGTTTTTTTTTAGATGATGATGGCTCGAATAAATTATACTGTTTAACTATTAAAATTCAGTTAATGATCACTATCTAGATTCACACTTCTTGATCTTCGTCTAATTTGTAGTGTAAATTAATTTTTTTCCCCAACGGATTATACGAAGTTTCGCTTATTGCGAAATCGTGTCGAATAATAAAAAAATGAAATTATAATACTATCTATTCCGGATTAATGGAAGTCATAAAAAATTTATATGCCAGAGACATATACGGTGAACGCAGCAACAAAGAGGAGTTCTCCAGGTCGTTTCAGCGCAACAAAATTTGTATAGAAAACATTTCTCCCTAAACCGGTTCAAATTTTTCTTCGTAACAACATTCCCGTAACTTTCTGGATGAACTGTGTAAATATTTCTTCCAATAAACAATCAAGATTGTGTGGTATTGTCTCGGTCTTAATAGAAAATAAAACAATCGAAAAGTGGAACTTTCTCAATTCGAAAATGTCAGACTATTATCGTTTATTATGTGGTAGTCATTGTTTATTATTATTTCTAAATGATTGTTGCAGGGCACTGGATTTGAGCGTTTTAGATAACATTGCGTTTTTGCCCGAGTATGCAGATCCTTATCATAAGCGGTAGGTTTTTTTTCTTTATATTATATTTCAGGTTTAATTCAATTTTTCACAACTATAAATAATTTTTCAATTTTGTGCATTTGTTCGTTGTTCTAGACCGATGACTCTAGGTGAAATTGGCTGTTTTTTGAGCCATTACACAATCTGGCAAAAGGTAAAATAAATAAATAATAGAAAATGTTTACAGTAAGTATTTACATTTGTTTGTTTCCAGATTGTTACAGAACATTATCAAAGGACTCTAATATTAGAAGATGATATTCGATTTGAGCCATTTTTCCGATCGAAAGTTCGCCAATTAATGATTGAAGTGGAGAAAATTCCCAATTGGGATCTAGTGTAATGTTCTATTTCATTATTTATTCAATCAATAACTAATTATGAAAATTTTATAAAATTTCAATAATAGGTATTTTGGTCGGAAACGATTACACGAACATGATGAACCATGGGTAGATGGTTCAAATTTATTAGTTGAAGCCGGTTATTCATATTGGACATTAGGTTATGCATTAAGTTTATCAGGTGCTAGAAAATTAATTAATGCTGATCCATTAAAACATTTATTACCAGTTGATGAATATTTACCAATATTATTTGATAAACATCCGGTGAATGAATGGAAAAATCATTTTCCTAATAGAGATTTAGTTGCATTATCGGCTTTACCGTTGCTTGTTTATCCAACACATTATACGGGTGAAGATGGTTATGTTAGTGATACAGAGGATTCTGTTATCATTAAAGGTAGTTCAACTTTACCCAGAGATGATCTTTGAATAATGTCGTTGGGAAATTGTTTAAATTCGCTCGAATTGAGTTTTGTGCCATTTCTTATTTTAGTCTCTCTATTATTATTAATATTTTAAATTTGTTTTATCATGTGCCTTATAATTCTTTATACGATAAGAATTACTTTTTTACTAATGCATTAATATATTTTAAAAAAAAACAATAGAAATGTTTTTCAAAATAAGTCGACCCTTTTTCCGCCTTTTAAACTTTTA
>JAZBGX010002922.1:0-11100 GCA_037414775.1 Zonitis immaculata | reverse complement strand
TTCTCCCCTCTTTTCTTCTGTTTCCTAATTCAACCTCAAATCTATATCGACATTAGAAAAAAAAATAATTTCCCAAATAATAATTATATTGTCAATTGGATAAATCCCTAAACCATTATTTCGGGTCAGGATTTATGTTATTCTAACTACCAATTCGGTTATTATTACTAATTGGCTTGACTAAACATATACGACTGGCTATAAAGTAATGTCGGTTTCAAAGGATTCATTATATCGATATTTTATGTATTTCAATTTTTTTTTTTTTTACTCTATTTTCTATTATATTTAAATTTAAATAAAATATTTCCGGTATTATTATTCTTATCCTTCTAGAAGATTTATAAAAGTTTTCTAAATTCTTGTATGGGTGGAATTGAAGCTTTGAATTTTAAATTGGGATACAGGTTGAAGTTTTTCGGGAAATTCAACACTAACAGCGACATTAATCTCTTTAAATATTTCCCACTTTATATTAGTTCTCAACTTTATTTATATATATGTACAGGCTGGTCCGCCAGAGGCTTTCCTGGTCTTGTAGGAACTCCGGTTCTAGTGGCAAGATAAAAAATGCACTCGAAGATCTAAAGTTTTAACGTCAAAATGTTCTCTAAATATCACACTTTTAGATCGTCGAGTCCGTTTTTTTTTTGCACCCACTAGAGCCAGAGTTGCTAGACCAGAAAAACCTCTGGTGGAACAGCCTGTATATATTTTTTTTTTATAAAGCGGTCAGGATTATAAATTCTATTAAAATCGACTATATAGTTCCTTTTATATTTATACACACGTTTGTTATCATTAATAATTTGGATTCTTCTAATAATTGACTATTATTAACATATTTATTGTTTGTTCTGGAATTTTCTTTATTCAAATTTTATTTTTATTCTCTCATTTTATTCCACTATTAAGTATCTCGATATATATAATAAAAACACGATAATTCGAGAAGTTTAACACGCTATAACCGAATTATTTATAATAACAATAAAATACTCATTATAAATGTAATAGTTGTAATAATAAAATTGCTTAAGTGTATATAGTGACGTAATTCGATGATAAGCGATTTATTTAACACGACAAAGCCAAATATTGCCAAAAGTATTGCAAATTTTGAATTCGTCTTTGTATTTTATTCTTGTGAACTATTCAGTGGTTCAATCGTCACCTATTCTAACATGATAATTTCGGGAAAAATACAAAAAAAAAAATAAAGTTCAAGCATCTCGAACCAATTTCTTAGGTTTCGAGAAAATCGAGTGGCGTAAGATCAGGGGGATCATGGAGGCGACTAGATAGGTCTATATCCATCGATTGATGGAAACTGAGATCCAATTATACGACCCATCGAGACTTAAACACACACACACAACTGCCTATTATTGCAAAATCGTCTAATATGTTCATCAATATTTCAAAAATTGAATGATAATAATTATGCCTATTATAATGCATTGCCATTGTTTAACCAAAACTAACACATATACAATCAAATATATCAAACTATATAGTAGTTCTATATGAATACCTCTAATGTTAGTTGGAATTTAAATCAATCTCTAATGTACAACAATGTTCTCTTATTCTATTATTCAACTACTCAATAGATTTCGTATAAAAGGAAACCAAATATATAACTATATACTAAAATGGAACCATATTATCACTACTACCAACATGACGAAAGTTGAAATTTATTGTTACGAATTTTAAATATATTAGAATATTTTAATAATTTTGTACTAAACAATTGAATCGTTTAATAATAAAAATAACCAATCAAAATCATCGATTATTATTATATATGACGTTAATCCTGATTGGTTGATAGTCGATTGGTCGACTAACGTGATTGGATAAAACGTAGAGATGAATTCAAATTTATGTTTTTATAATAAATTTCTCGACGAATAGAATTGTTTTATTGTTTTGAATAAGGCGGTTAATTTGAAATGCTAGTTTTTTGTTTTTATTTTTCCTGGATTGTATGTGGTAGTAGATTATATTCTCACCTGAATGCGGGCTTCCAATCTATTTTTTATTATTTTTTTTTTAATTTAGTACGTCATTGTCTCAAGATTTTTTGATTAGTGGTAAACCGACACGCCATATTTATTTTCTATTCTCTTCTGCTCTTCGCACCATCATCATTGTAATAATAAATCGAATTGAGTTTTTTTACGGAAACAAAAGAAAAATACAGTAGAACTTCTGTTGGACGGACACCTATTGATAAGTGAAGACTATTCCGTAGAACTTCCATAAAAACTGCTATTTTTCAAGAATATAGTAGACTGTATCGACTCCATGGTAATTACAAAGTCATAGGAGGTTAACATTGAGGAAAGTTCTACTGTATACATATATAGTAGTTAAATTTCAGTAGATCATAAACAACATCGTACCGGCCTATATAGGTATACATATTTTATATACAGTCCATAGGATTTAATCTTGAATGATACAAATTGGATAGTCTCATCTTTAGATAATAAGGCTTATCGTAACAACTTGATGGATTACTAAATAGTCTGGAATAGCATACAGATGAATTCATTATACATAGACAAGTGGACCGAATAGACCATGAACGACAGATTTATATTCTAATAAAGCTTCAAATCATTAATTGCAATCGAAAAACAAATCACAACAGACACACAAAACAAAACAACACTAATCGTACTTAATGGTGGGCTAATTTTGTTTGTTGTTTTTGTTTTTTTAATATAAAAACCGGAAATGAATAGCGTTTATACGTTGGTTGTATGGCATATAACCTATGATTCGTAAATATACTGAGCAAAAACCATGACACGCCATTTTGTTATGAAATTGATAAAATGAACGAAAATGGTATAAGTATAATCCATAAAATATGTTATTGATCGATTGCTTTGCTCCTACAAACATCCATATGTAATTACATTATTATATGATTGGACGATAATAATTCTATATGGGATGTTCTATCTAAATTGACATTACACAAACAGGACATCCTGTAGGTACATTATCGGTGATTTTTTTGTTTTGTTGCCATAGATTATAGTAATAGGGCCAACATAATTGACGGATACGCCCATTGTACCCCACATACATTATAAATATTAATGTATACCTATATATATATATATATATATAAAAGTTGATAAGATCTGGTTGAAAGCATATAAGCCAGGATCTATCAAACTGATACGTGATTAGTGTAGATTGTTTGTCGTTGCATTTCAAAGCCAACTACGATTCTATTTAATTAAATTATTTGAATATTAAATAATTGTTGTAATTATTGCAATTAATTTGTTGTTGTTGTTTTTTGTTTTTTTTTTCAAATTATTATTACAGATTTGTTGCGTGAACGTTTAGAATAAAACCCAAGAGAGGTGAGTATTATTATTGGAAATTTCAATCGAAAACCGTCTGTTTATTGTTGTTATCAATTAAAAGTATTGATTGATAGATAGGCTTTGATAATTAATTAAAAATTCAAATTTATATTCAAAACAATCCAATATTTGTCACGTACATCTATATCTATCTCTGTCTAGTAGAATAGATAGATTTTAATTTATAAAGTGATATCGTTGCATTGAAATTTTGGGACTGATTATTATACAAGGTGATTCATAGACCAATATGGACAAAATCTGAGCTAGAGTTGCGGACTTATGAGTATGAGATATAGGGCTCTTAAAAGTTCTATTATTTTTTTTTTCATTGTTGAAATATTTCAATTTTGTCATTCTTTGATTTCTAGAAAGTTTCGAGAAAAGTCGTTTCCAAAATATTGGATACGGTACGTTAAAGTTGTTTAATTAGAAAATCCCCCATTATTTATACCCATATTCATTTTCTGTCTCTCTCAACCTTGTGACGATTGAAGATTTCGTTTCGCAGTAGTTTGGTTACGACCAGCAACTACCGTTGTACTGTCCATAAATCACTGTGATTTTTTCTCTTTTCAGTTCTATCTATCATTTTTATTAACTAATGAACCGTTGATTTGTACACCTGTACTTTAACCGTGACGCCCGAGTACCGTCCATAGTCTCACCTCCCTATACTAATAACAAACAAAACCTACCTACCCTAAATTCAACTGGAACAACTACAACCCAACTAAACTATGTTATACTGCAGCACTAAATATTTATTTGAATTGAATAAAAGTTAAGTCTCAACTTTGCGGTTGGATTTTACGGAAATTTCACCACCCTCTTCTACAACAAAATAATAATAATAATAATAATAATGATATCGAATTAATTGAAGACCACTTATGCGTGTATATATCCAACCTAATTCTAGAATTTACAAGATTAATTCAATGATTAATTAAACGAAGCATATATATATATAACTCGCTCAACCCAATATTAATATGGAAACTAGTAACAATTTGAAATTTATTAATAAACTAAATTATTGTTGATGGGACAATTTCTACATTAATTCCAATCGTATATGTTTTAGAATATTATTGAGATATTATAATTAATAATAATTAAACGAAAAATATTTACTCCATTTAATAATTTCGTTCTATACCAACAATTTTGAAATCATTGAAAATAATTTATTTTTCATAACTCTATATCCTATAATTTAGTTGCCATTATTATTATTATTATTATTATACAAGTTGGAATTATCGTTTAAGAAATTACTGAGACGATATAGATACATTAAAATTATCATCATTGTACCGTAAACAGATTAAATCCTAAAACTGAAAAGGTATTATCCCTAAATTGTGTATATAGAAACTATAATATAATACTCTATATATTAGTTTAATAATATAACATATATGGATATACACGTCTGGGGTATTAGATAACGGCCGAATTATGATGATGATGATGATGATGTTGTGGATGACCAATGGCCGATCCATCATCGATAGATTATTGAAAATCGCCCACAATTGATGAACAACCGAAATTAACCGGAAATTGATCATCACTATATAGACCGCTGTTATTTCCGGTTCGATTCTATAGTTAACTTGAAATTTTCCAAATTATAAAAAATACACAAAAGTCTACGAATAACTTGCCAGAATTAATTTTGTTAATAGAGACAATTCTGGTGGATGCGCTTTGTTTGTAATAAAAAACCAAATATCGAATCACTGAATATTTGGAATGAAAATACTAAATTCTAATAAAGTTATCGATAGCAGTGATTGCGTAAAAATTTGGTGGATGCGCTTGTTGTTACTATTATTATTATTATTAACTAGCTGTACCAATAGACGTTGTCTCTGGTAGATTTTGATAAATTTGTATAAAGTAATAGGAATCTGTTAACAAAGTAAAGAAAAAGTACTTTCAGTACTTGGAGAGAGAAAGAAATAGACAGAAAGACAAAGAGAGAGGCGGAGAAGAGATAGATAGAGAAAGAAAGTTACGGGTAGAGATAGTCAAACAGGTGGAGAACTGGGGCAAAGAGAGAGAGAAGAAAATATTGAGTGTGAGATGAGTTAGGGACGTAGATAGTGAGAGAGAGAAATAGGAAGAGTAGGAGAAGGATGATGTAGAAAGGAATAAAACGGGAGAGCCATTGACAGACAGAGATAAATAGACGGAGGTAGGATTGAATTGGAGGAGAAAAAGGAAAATAGTATGTGTGTGAGACATATAAAGAGAAAGATGTGGACAGAGAGAAAGAGTGAGAGAATTTATGAAATTATTTGTATAAAAGCATCGCTTATCAATTCAAATACAGTTAGTTCCATGATTAATTGAATCAAATGATAAAAATGATCGAGATTCATCCTACTGTATTTGTTGGGTTTTGTAAATGACACAAACAACAACAACAACAACAGAAAAACATGCAAATGTTATAAAATCAGCTCCAAAATTAATTAATCATGGTTTTTCATGCATAGAAAAAAAAAATTAAAAAATGGTGGATGCGCCGGGAGAATTTATAATAAGCACACCGATTATAGTCTTCGTGCGCAAAAAAACAATGACGAAATTTGGTGGAAGCGTTATAATTGTACATACCATTAAATTATTATTGGAAAAATGAGAACTGAGACGCTTCAACTGTTTATTCTTCGATAGTATGAAATGATTTATGCAGTTGTAACTATGAAACTTCAGTTCTCTTTACCTATCGTGCAAGTTTTATAAATTGTAGCGCTACGAAAACTTTTCATATAAATTTCAATTAGAATATTATTCAATTATATTCAGATTTCTTGGCGAAATAATTCCCAATGTATAGCAACATTCAAAGATAGAAATTTTGGTGGATGCGCCGGGCGTTTTTTTTTTCCTCTCTCACAAATCTCACTTGATCCACTCGAAATTACTTTGATTAATTGAAATTTTTCGTTTGAATTTAAATAATGTGAGATTGGTGGATGCGCCCGCTTTTGCTTTGCATAAATTCATATCGACTCAATTTTCTGCGTTAATTAACTCCAACTAGAATGGAAGACGGATTATTTATAAATTCTATTAATATTTTGTTCTCCTCTAAAACGGAAATTTCTTTATTGATAATAAAGAGTTAAGGTAATCAGATTTTATCAATAAATAACGATATAATCGTCAATTTCGAATTATTTATATTCGTTAGTTGGTCGAAATAAAATACCAGTTTAAACGAAATAAGTCGTTGAACGAAAAACAAGCAAGAACCGTTTACTATATTTATTGATGACAAAAATAGATTTAGAACTTAGTTAGAGAAACACAAGAATGAACAGATCAGAAATGAATCAGCAAGTTTATTTGAAAGATATCAAGATAATAAGCGTTGGTCCATAAATAGAAACCATCAAGTTCAGAACTAACTATTTATTATTTTGATACCCTGGACCAGTTGTTCTGCGATGATAATAATAATGATAACAATAATAGAGAATTCTCAATTTTGTTTTTTTGATGATAAGTTGAATTGAAGAAAGAGCTCCACAAAATTGTTGTAGCACAATTTTAAAGTCGAAAATTCTCAACGGACAGTGGGGATTCAATCTTATCCCATTTCTCATCCTCTCCTGCTTGGTAAAGAGCTAATCTTTAATTTGAAATTCTCATCTCCCCTCTCTGTCTGATTCTGTAATCGTTAACTCATAAAAATTTCGTTTCCTGTTATTTGAAAATATTGTTTTTTATAATAATAATTGTTGGATATTCGAAATGGTACAGCGAATTGCCTTCTTGCTACTATTAGTCTAGTGGGATTTCAAATTAAATCCCTAGATCAACAATGTATACATTGAAAGCGGCGAAACTTGAAATAAAAGGCAATGTAAAGGGTGAATCTAAAAGCCTGCCTGATGTGTCCCAGGTGGTTTCTTTATTTCCTTAGATGGTTTCTATATAGAGCAGTACATAGCTCAAAGAAATTATTCTTGTTCTACGGATGTTGAACTTTTCCGAGTTGTTGTCGAATTTCAAACAACACAAAACCACAACAACGACTCGTACAAAATTTAATAACTGCTACTTGGTAATAAATTTTTGAAGGCTTTTTAAATTTTGGCGGATGCGCCGAGCAATCCAGATATTCCAAATTTTAAAGTAACGATTCTAAAGCCCTCGCAATATTTGAATTAAGTACTCGAAACCGAAAAGTATATTATCCAAATCTATATAGAGTGTCAAAATAAAAATTTCCATGAAATTGCTCCCAAATCTACGGCAAAAAATTATTTTCTCTCCAGAGACAAGTTACGAACGAGAATATGGAAATTCAGAAAGCATGAATTTGGAAATTGGAATTTATAGACAATTTGGTGGATGCACGCCGACAATTTTCTATTGAATTGATCCAATTACATAGGCGAAATTTTGTTTATTAAATGTTATTTTTGCAGGTCGTTCATATAAAATCAGAATCGTTTTAGAGAAAATCAGTTTAATGCGAATATTTGGTGGATGCGCTGCATGAAATTCAACATTAATAAAACCAAACCAACTGAATTTCTGATTTAATTAAATTACAACAAAAGAACAGAAAAACAAATGATGTTTTTTGTGGGTGTAGATGGGGGATTATTCCAAATATTTTCATCATAAACAAACGTTAATTCCCAAATGTGACGTTCACTCTAATAATAATAATAATAATAATAATAATAATAAGAATATCTGTTGACCCATATATAGCGATGACCACAATATTAGATTTATGTTGGACCACCTGGTACTCAATCTATCTGTGTGTATCTACGGTGGGTTCCATAAATAATGCTAATAATTGACATGATGTAATTTAATTTTCAACGTAGCCTTCTTACAAATCAATAGACTTGGTCCGTCTCTTATCTAAAGTACGAATTTCTTTGGAGGAATTTCTCTCAACTTTCCTACAATGCTTTTAGAACGGCCATCACCTGCCCCTAAGCTATTCCTTAAGTTGGGAAGAGAGATAGAAGCTGCTGGAAACTGGGTAATAGAGTGGGTGTTCAAGTGAATCACCAATCGCTTTTTTGATGGCAACTATCCGAACAGCGGCTTTTTGTAACGAGAGCTTTATCCTAATAGAACAGGATTCCAAGTCGCAGCTTGCATCACCTTTGTTCTTTGATGGCCTCAAGTAATCTTCTTATTTCTTCAATAATAGCGACACCTTGTACAAGAAAATTCAAGAATCCTATGAGCACTACTGCATAAAACTCCTATGACTTCAGGTACATATCTAATTCTTCGGTCAGCTAAAACTTGATCTTTGCCGGTGGGAAATGTAGATGGTCGCCGCCATAACCGGCAATAACTGTAGATTATCATAACTTTTGGTTCAGTTGTCGTATGTGATACGGAAACTACAATTTGCGACATCTGTTCTGTAGTTTCAAGATTTACATAAATTGTTATCACTTACATTTTATAGGCAATCTTTGGAGAAAAAAAAATTCCAACAAAAATCTGCACCGGTAAATTAATTGAACGATTCTTTCCAAAGACTTCCAACAATCAGCTCTTTGTTTTGTTTCAAATATATAGTTATCCTAACATAGAGCGTGGAAGAGAGAGAGAGAGAGAGAGAGAGAGAGAGAGATAGACGTATTCATTGGCTCCAAATTACTTCTTAATGGTACCAAATTCAACTTCATAATATCTATAATACGATTGTGTCGTTTCGTTGCTATTGTGTTAAGATTCAGAGAAATTGTTCGGATCAAGCTTTATTTATTTTTATTTTCTCTCAAAATTCTATGTTGTTTTATAGAGTTAGATAAAGGAGCGACACAATCTTATCAGATACTTGGCGATGAATCGTACCAGAAAAACAAAACGAACAATGAATGTCGTTTAACTGATAATGATGATTCGCCTGGCGCATCCGCCACTTTTCTCTTCGATTCGAATAAATTTCAAGAAACATTTTTTTCCAATACAATTGCAACACTATCGGCTTTAATAAAGTGTAGATGATACCGAAACGTGCTTAATGGTCCAAGAATATCTACGATGGCGAGTAGCTTGTACTTGTTGTTCACAATATACACATATAATGGAGTTTTCAAGCGTTCTACCACATATATAGAGGAAAAAAAAAAACGAAAATCAATAATAATAATGCAATTCACAATCAAAATAGAAGTAATTTTTTTTCCTCCCTTCAAATATGATTATTACTATTGTTATTCGATTTGAATAATGTTTCCTTATTAATTCCAATGGAATGCATTCGCTTTCAGCTACGTTAATTCATAACAATAGAGTATAACAATTATTCCAGTTTCCTTATTGCTCAAATTCAATATTCGTCCATCCTTTATCTTTGCACAACTATATAATATACATATCTATACAATATTGAGTCTGATTTGGTTTCGGTTTCGTTATTAGTCGAGAATACAACATTTTGAAGCAAATATTATCAAACGTACAACATCTGCACAATATCGAATTAACATATTATCAAACATTACCCAATAAGTTACGTATAGATACACTATATATGTATACAGGGTGAGTTGTAAGTCCTGAAGTTTAAATTAAAGGTTGAGTAAAGAATACAATTCTGAGACGAAAAGTTGCGAAACATTTTTGCATCTGACCCAACATTAATTATTTATCGATAAAATAAAGTAGCTAATAGTGGAGTATTGAGGTGAATAAAGAATCGATAGGGATTGGTTGGAAGGCGACAGAAAAATGCTAGTGGTGTGACCACGCCCCACTACCATAGAAAAACGGGTCCATCTGTCTGAGAACTTTTCATCTTGGAATATTATACCCTATCCACCCTCCACGACTTATAACTCAGCCTGTATATATACATATGTAAATGAATACCGTCTTATTGCCAATATCATCTTGGTGACACAATTTCACAGCAAACACCTCTCTATATTTTAAATCGATCTATATCTCTCTCTGCGTTATTTTTTTTGTCATCCTGCTTTATAGTCTCCTGATTGCCCCTATTATCGTCATGTGTTTCATAGTTCGACCATCCCGTATCGTTAATTCTACAAATTCTATTGTATTCGTTTCCTTTGATAATTCTTATCTCTTTACTCTTTTTCTTTTTTGCCACCCCTATATTATTTTCTTATCTTGCTTCTCTTTTTCTTTTAATCCAAACACTTGTGTTCCACCATTCAATTTCCACCTATATACTCACTTGGTTGTTTTTCTTCTTCTTCTTCTTTCACCAATATTTCAATGTTATCACAATTATATTTACATTATCTTCGCCTCTTTTTATGTTGTGTTTTTTTTTGTCTTTTAATTCGCAATTCTCTTGCGTTTACCTTCACTTAATAGTTTCTTTGAGTTTTGTTTTTCTATAAATATATATATTTTTTGTTTATTTTGATTTAAACTCATTTTCTTTGTCTTGTGTTTGTTTTTCTTTTTCTCTTTCATTTGAAATTTTCCACTCTTTATGCCACATTTTTATAGTTTGTTCTTTGTTCATTCCATCTCTCTCCATCTCCATCTTACCTTTTCTATTTGTCTTTTGTTTTTGCTTTCTCATACAACTTTTTTCTTTTACTCTCATTAATTCTTCAATTCCATTTTTGTTTTACTCGTTCCTCAGTAACGTTTCTTTTTTTTTAGTTGTCTAGTTGTTTCTGTCTTCCTGACTCAATTTCTCCTTTCACTCTCTCTC
>JAZBGX010002921.1:0-11108 GCA_037414775.1 Zonitis immaculata | reverse complement strand
AATTATTCGTGAACCGATTTGGACGACTTGGGCTAAATATAAAACAAATATTTCTGATGAAATTGTTTTGGAATTTGCTCAAGATATTTCAAAGCACGGTTTTATTGGGCAATTGGAAATTGATGATAAATGGGAGACTTGTTATGGTTCGGCTATTTTCAACGATAAATTTCTAAATATTAATTCGACTATTGCTAATTTGAAACAAATGAATTTTACTGTTACACTTTGGACGCATCCTTTTATAGACGATTCCTGTACAAGTGCCACTCAAGAAGCACGCAATAATGGTAATTGTATTTGATTTTATATAATCGCGACAATAGTATAATTTTGATAAATGAATTCAAGGATATTTGGTGAAAAATTTGAACGGTAGCGATTTTACCGGTTGGTGGAACAGCAAATCAACACACCATATCGATTTTACAAATCCCAAAGCACTTCAATGGTATGTTAATCGTTTACGTTCACTTCAACAGCAACATGGTATTGATAGTTTTAAATTTGATGCTGGCGAAAATGATTGGATACCGGAAGTTGGAAATTTAACGGGTGATTTGGAATTACAACCGAATAGTTTGACACAAGCTTATGTACGAATGGCATCACAATTTGGTGGTTTAACTGAAATTCGTTCTGCTTATAAAACACAAGATTTATCCATTTTAGTTAGGATGATCGATAAAAACTCGAATTGGGGTCTAGATAATGGTTTGCACAGTTTGATAACGACTTTACTTCAAATGAACATTAACGGATATACTTTGTAAATTGTTTTTTTTTTTAAATTAAAATTTTTTAGATTATAGCATTAATTTTTTAGAGTTTTACCGGATATGATTGGTGGAAATGGTTATTACCAACTACCAACAGCTGAACTTCTAGTTCGATGGACTCAGGCTAATGCTTTTATGCCAACAATGCAATTCAGCTATTTACCATGGGATTTTCCTGCAGATGTAAAAAATAATTTGAAATTCCACCACAAATAGTCAAATTAATTATTTTATTATAATTATAGTTTGATACAACAGGAATTGTACGAAAATTCATTGATTTACATCGGAATTATGCCGATGAAATTCTCAAAGCTATGCAAAATTCTATCGAAACTGGTACACCAGTAAATCCACCAATATGGTGGGTAGATCCAGAAAATCCAGACGCTTTGAAAATCAATGATGGTAGCTTATCACTAATTAGTATTCAAAAATTTAAAAAAATAGTAAATTTTTTTTCGTAGAATTTTTATTAGGTGAAAATATTCTAGTAGCCCCTGTTATCCAATTAGGAGCCAATTATCGTGATGTTTATTTACCAGCTGGTACGTGGGTTGATGGTAATACAGGTGATATTTGGGAAGGACCAATTTTCATAGGCAATTTCCCAGCTTCAATTGATACTTTACTTTTTTTTATTAGGAAATGAATTGCAATTATATTGTTATGCTCAATATTTCTTGTTATAACACTATTCTGAATAAATTCTATTCTCGATTGTGTTGACTCTATTAATATTATCAGACCAATTCCGGAAAGTCTAAATTCCGCACACCATACAAGGTATTAAATAAAGATAACGATAGAGGTAGTGTTTCGTGGAATTCTAAATTATTTGGTTGTATAAGTGAAGGAGAGAAGCTCCACTATTCGGGATTCTGATTGAATTTGTTAGGGAAAAAAATGTCGCATTTACTGTAATTCCCCCACAATCGATGCCATAGAATCTGTCATATGTGACAGATAAAATTGACATTTATTGCAAACTATACAAAATTATAGTGGTTTCGTATTCAGTTCATTGGTTATAGAGAAATATTACTGGAACAATCCAATATCGAGATATAATTTCAATATGTCCTGAACACAATCTACAGGATGTTCGACAAATTGCGGGAATATCAACTATAATTAGAGGAGAGCTTGAGAAGAATTATCGTTCAGAATTGAGTTTTATGCAATTTTTCCAAAAATATTTACGAATTCAAATGGAAATTGCTTACTTATTGTAAAAGTTATCGAAAATTACTGTTTGGAAAACAAATACAAACACCCTCCTGTATATATATTATTATTATTATTATTATTATTGATGTTGGAAATTGTGAATTCAGTTTGTTTGAGTTCATTTGGAAATATTTTTCGCCTTCTACTACAATTTTTGTTTTTTTCGATAAAGTTAAACCGAACGTGACCAATTTTTGTTGAAATTACAAATGATAATAAGTTTAATAGAGTTGAATAAATTTTCACATTATTGTAGATTTCCTCTCTTGAATCGATTATTGTATAATGATGGACCAATTCTAGACATTATTCGGATGCTGATCTCGATCTGTAGCTGTTTCATTAGAATTTATCGAATTATTCAAATTAATAATCAAAGACAAACGAAAAGCATGGCAGAATTATATAGTCGACCTTGAGTATTTATAATTATTACGAAACATCCATTCACTGGAATGGTTTTTCATCACCGTAATCAAATAAAATGCAATTATGCATCTCCACGAGATTTATAAATAATTAATGAAAAATTAATATAAATGCCAAGGTCTTCCAAAACGTAAGTTCATTGTAAAAAAAAACCGCAACGTGAAAATCTTACGATGAAAATTCTTGCTTTCCCATTATTATTATTATTATTATTATTAATATTAATTTTGGAAATTTACTGCCAAAATAATGAATCCAATCATTCGAATATTGCCGACGAGGAACTTAAACGTATTTAATTGATTGTTTTTTTTTCAAGGGGTCCGTTGCTAAATTATAACAGAAATTATGTCACTCAAGTTTAATCTAGCAATCGGCGATTTTAGCAACGTGGTACTGTTGAAATGAAATGATCAATAATGTACAACTCAATTGGTTAAGGTTCGAATAGTTGATTGTTATAAAAACTTTTGGTAATTAGAAATAATCGTGGAAATTCCATTCGAATGAAGCAAATAAGAATAGTTAGAGAGCTCTATTCAAATATTCTGCGATAAATTTCAATGTAATTGCGCATTTTGACAACATTCACGAGTCATAATTGAGAAAAAAAAATTGAAAATAAATGCCAAGGTTTTCAGTCACAAGTGATAAATGTTTGTCACTCTTTTTTCTTTTTACTAAACAAAAACAAAACGACACTAAAGTATCCCAGTTGAAATTAACGATGAAAGTTGTATATTTTGTATTAATTATAATATTAATTTGGGAGATTTATTGCCAAAATTACGAACCGAATGTGAAACCATCAACTATTTATAATCACACAACACCTGAAGGTAACTCTTATTAATTTTGATACCTTCATATTTAGTTATTATTTGATTTCAATTATATTCTATAGCGAAATATGCGATAATTAAAGTTAAATCTAATTGCCCAGAAGGTTTCACGAATGATGGCCATGGATCATGTAGAGAGATTTATTGAAATTATAATTTATATTTTAATGATCAAGAATCGTGAAAATTAAATAAAATCTAGAACAAAACGAGTTTCTTTTTGCTTTCTCAATCAAGTACAGTAGACCTTCGTTTTACGCGAAAGTACCGCGTAATAATATAAACCGCGTATATCAAGACGTAACATTCATATGACTTTAGGGGTTAGATTTCAAATATCAGAGTGATGAACATCCAAAATTACCGTTGTTAATCGACTAATTTCTACTTATGCTACTCTAGAAGGCAACGATTCATTGAGTTATCTAGAATTTTGCATTAGAAAAACCATGTGTGTGATTTGTACAGCGTCTCCCAATAGGGATGTGCTAACTTTGACAGCTTTCTTCCCAATTGGGTATAGAAAGGTTTGCAATTTGATTACGGTTGAAATTTTGTTGAATCAAAAACCTGAAACTTGTCCAATTGTGTTCGTGCTGCTCAAGATTTTGTATAATTGCCGATTTTTTTTTTTTTTGAAAATTATTTAGAATATAATTGGGGGAATAACCGACGAATTGTATTCGCTATCAATGGAATTCCAATTTTTCATAATAAACATTCCTGGAATTCCTTCATTATACTATTTAGGATGAATTTGAAAGGTTATCGAATTATATCGATTAGGCTGTTTAATTTAAATAGAGGAATAAAATTTTTATAATGTTCCATTTGATTATTGAATTAACAATGTTAAGAGTCGTAACAATTATAATAATTTTATTTAGAATCATTTCGAATACTGAAAATACGCCAGTAGAGTTCCATTGGTCGAAAAAACACAATACGACAGATAGGAAATATCTTATTAAAAGTCCAATAAATTGTAAAATAAATCAAGATTATTCGAACTTATTACGAATGTGTGTTAATAAAACTTAACAACAATTTATCAAAATACAAGTGATAATATTATTGAATTGAGAGCACGATGATAAACAATTTCGTTTTTCTCTTCGGTTTTGTTCAATTTAATTTATAAACAATTTTTGCTTCAAAGATGAAATAGTATAGTATTGGAAATATTCGAAAATGCGAGTTGTACATTCTTTAATCGTTGCATTGATATATGTCGGAATAGCGACAATCGTCGATTCATTATTATTGGATAAAATCCATGATGTTGCTAATAAAATTGGTTGTGAATTACATAAAGTGGGTAATAAAATCAAAAAACACCAACATAATCATGATCCTTGTGTAAATAATGAATCCAATAATGTACATTATGACAATCATGGTCAAAATGAAAATGCTGATAATACAGGTAAAAAGCTTTTTTTTTCAAAAAAAAAAAATTGATGGGTTGTTCTAATAGTTTGTTTTGTTGTTGTTGGGGCCGGTGATTTAAAATAGTAGTTATTGTGACGACAAATCCATTGATTGATGTACGAATGGGATCCGCAACTGAGGCCACGTCATCAACAATTTACCCAACAGTGCCGGGTGGTAAACGGCTTATTTCTGTCGGTTCTAATTGCCCGGAAGGATATCGGGCCGATAGGGCCGGCAATTGTCGGGAAATCTATTAAACTTTTCCTTATACAATAATAATAATAATAAATAATAATGTATAATTATCTAAAATTGTTTAATAATTTTACAAATACGTTTCCTTATAAAAGTTTCTATACTTTCCAACTTCAACTATTATTTAAAAGTTAGATTAAAAGTTTCCTAGTATTTAAGACAATCTTTTCTATCTTTAATTATTTTTATGCTGCTGGAAAAGTCAGAATTTATTAGAAGTTTTACTTATATTTGACTAAATATAAATAAATGCAAGATTGTCGAATTTTGTTTGAATAAAACTGAAAGAGAAGGTTATCATTATTGATTTTTATTGCAAAATAAACTTAAACTTTGTCCTGTTGTCAATATATAGAGTCTAATGTTCTTGAGCTCATTATATTGAAATTCTCCAAATATTTCTATAATTATGGCTTTTTTCTGTCCAAATTCCAAGTTGAACAAGTTTAGTTGATGATAGCACTCCATTATAGAACAACAAATTATAGACGAAAAAAAAAATGAAGTATTTATTTCTTTTATTACTTGTACCGTTCGTAGATTGTTTATTGTTAGAGAAAATTCATAATATTGCACATGGGATTAATTATCGTTTACACGATACAATCGTCAATCACCACTCCAATCGGGATTCTTATCAATTAGCTATTGACAATACTGCAGAGAAGTTAAATAATTCTAATTATAACATCACGCTAGATAAATCACGTAAGTTGTTTGTTTTTTTTTTTTAATTCAAATATTTTAAAAGTTATTGAATTTATTGAAGAGTCACCAAATGCAGAAATGCCAGATCCATTGATTGATGTACGATTCAATGAGAAATCAACTAATAATAAAAATACAACGATGATTTTGGAAGATCGAGGCATTTTTGAATTCAGATCGAATTGTCCAGCAGGACATGTGAATGATGGTAAAGGCAATTGCAGGGAGATCTATTGAATTTCCAATGATTCGAGTAGAACATAATTATCTATAAACAAGCATTGTTGCATTTGATGGACGAGCTATGCGAATATATAGCGAACGAACAACCACAAAATACGGCGATTTTGTATCGATTTTTTAATTTATTAATAAAGATTTCCACTTATTCAATTTTCTTTTGTTAATTTCCAACAATCTTCTAAATGCTGATTAATAAATTTTGATATGTACTTGTTCGCAAACAAATTCAATAATATTTATGTTGGGTAAAAATAATTTCAGGCAATTTTGTTTTCATTAGCGTTATTATCAAGAAACTGCAAGAGGTTATCATCAGTTAATATTGATTAGAGATGACGGTTTTTCGAATAAATTGATGGATTTTGTCGTATACAATCTATTAAAAAATTCCAACGCAATTATAATAATTATCGTAACAATAATAATAATTATTATTATGATTGTGTCTATATATTCGTTTGTGGTTGTAGTTTTAATATTCGACGTTACGTTAAATTATGAAAATAATTCAATATCGACGAATAATTGGTCGAAAAAATCAACAACTGACAATAATCACAGTAGAAATTTCATTAGAGCACCAATAAATTGTAAAGTTGATCAAGTATATTCTCGATTATTGCAAATGTGCCTTGATAAATTATAAAACAATAAATTAATGATGAAGAAATTCAACGTTTTGTTAATTGTCTCATTAATTATCATTGATACAACAAGACAATTTGAATCTAATGGTGTATCTGACCAAATTAGTGACGAATCAAATTATCATCATCATCACCACCACCAACATAAACACCACCATCATCATGATCATTGTGGACATCATCCCAATAATAATCACGATAAAGGTAAGTTTATTGTTATCAAATTTTAATTATTCAATTTGATAATTACAATTTTTTTACGATAGCTATTACAACAACTGATGTGCCTTCAATTGATGTACGAAGTGGCGACTAAAAAAACAATAATTTGTAAATTTTGTTAATAATTCAATAATAATAAATCAGTAGTTGATGTAGTCGTTTCAAATTTTCTTTTATTATTTCTAAATTTTTGTATTTTCGGTTTTAGTTTTATCAGAATCTCGGGTGGCGTTGATTTGTGTCAAATTGCTTCGGAAAACGTCTACTAGATGGTAGGATAGTTGCTATAGGATAAAGATTAGAATTGTAGACAATTTCGTTTAATGATGCAGATGGAGATAAGGAGCTCGTTAAGAAAGTTTTATTGGAAATAATTTTCAAGTAATTAACTTTGTGCAAAATTTTAACAAGCTCATATTTTATATTTGTTATACCCCCGAAATGTTCTATCTTTATATATGTATGCATATTTATACGGGGGATGATCCAAAATTTATTTTACAACATAGACTCTTAACGAATCAATACACTGGGTTCATCACTACTTTGAAGCACGAATTTCAAAATGCTTCTATAGCGGCCATCATGTCGTTATTGTCTTCAAATTTCTTGCCTCTGAGTCGCTCTTTGAATAGATTGGTTGTTCGAGTAATTCGAGACCCGTTTTTTGAATGGCAGACTGTTTGCAACTTTGACTTTGTGTACAGGTGTGTTGTCCTGGTGGAACAGCACTTTAGCTCCTAGGTTTCTCTTGATAGCTTCCTGCAATATTCTTATTTGGCCAACTTGTAATAATGATTCCATTTATTAGGAATAACAAAAAAAACGGACGACTTAACCATTTGCGCGAAGCTTTTATTTGGTGTAGGTGAGAGAGATCGTTCCAAGTCAACGATTGTTGTTTAGTCTCAAAATCAGTATAGAAGTAATGGATTCAAATACCGTCTATTGTCAAAAATCTGTCCAGATCTGTCTGGTTATATTGAAACATCGAATCGTTTGTTATTTTGTTCGTTGGTTAACATTTTGGGAACTCTTGTTTTTTTTCCCATTTTCGTCGACGTGGGGCGTGGATGGTTCTTCTTGTAAATGCTCGTTTTTTCTTCTTTCGTTTTTCCCAGTTTCTGTGCTTTTGATCACTTTGGACTATCCCTCGTATTTCTCTAACTAAAAATTATAAATATTAAAATTTAATCTCGTAAAGTTGTTATTGCAAGAATTTCACAAAATCTAAATACAAACGAGATAAGTGAACATTAATTTTATAATCCACATATTCTATAAAGCAGTTAAATGTCAGATGATAAAGTTATTAAGAAAAACATCATCATCAACAACAAGAACAACAAAGATGAGAACTTTGTGCTCGTTAATATCCATCATTATTATTAATATTATTATAAATTTAATTCATGCTACACCTGTGCATGTTTTAACAAAGAGATCGTGTTCGACTTGTTCACAAAACGATGCTGAATCGGAAGATGAATCGGATATAATTTATTTCCCTACTGATCTAACAACAACAACAACAGGTATGGCATAGACTACCAATTTTTTCAATAATATAAACTCTCAGAAAATATTGCAGTCAAACCAAAAGCTATTAATACAACAATTGAAGAACGTCATCTATTTAAAGCCCGTTCGAATTGTGAACCGGGACAAAGGGTCGATAGGGCCGGACGTTGTCGGGAAGTTTATCGATAAAGTTTCGATGGAGAAAGAAATTATATTTTATATTATAATAATATTATTATTACTATATTTTTAACGAAATTAAGGTTAAAGTTTAATTTTTTTTTTTTGTAAATAAAATCGAGATTCCAGTCTTTAACAAATTAATATAATCAATTTATATTTGGAATGCTTTCGCAATGGATTATTCTCGCTGTATAAGTTGTGTTATCGATTTAAAGTTTCAAAGTTTTGTTCAGAAATATGCATTGGACGCAACTGTCTTTTTGTGCAATTTCTATTTTTATCACAATAACAATTATATTCTCTATACATGTTGTAAATAATAATAATAATGATAGCAATAATAACTTGGATTATTCAGATTCACCAGAAGTTTTCGACGATAATGCCACACAAGAGAGTAAGTCATGTTTTGTAACGAAAATAATAATTAATAGAAAAATCATTCGTTTTGTAAATGTTAACAAGTCAATAAATCCGTATTTATTATCAATATTTCTTTCAGATGATGTAACATCAACAGATAATGCTATAATAAGGGCACGATGTCAAAATGGTTGGGCTCGTATTGGAGGAGGGCGATGTAAACAAATCTTCACATAATTCGAATATTTCGCATCACCTGTATATTTAATTAATAAATTGCTGTTTTCCTTTTCGTTTAATTAGAATTAGTTTGAAATGAAAGCTCTAAGGTGTAAGAATCAAATTCTTTAAAAATAACAAGAAAAAAAACGGAACGCTAGTCCCAAATTGAATAATTAAGAGATAAAGAGCGAATGGTATTCTTTTCGAAACATCATTGTTTTGGATTACAGTAACATAAAATTTTATGACATACTTGTTTAGAACCTCTGAATTTTTTTGTTTTTAAAAAAAATCAATGATCGACAAGGGGTCTATTGTTTTATTTTTGGAAAATCGTGCTTTTGTATAATAGTAGAGTATTACTTATTCATGTCGAAAGATACAAAGAAATTTATTATTGAAATTTCAATTTTACAGCAACATTCTGCGTGCTTATAGTCTGTGATCATGTATTTTATAAGAATTCAATAAAATTCTATAGTTTTATTAGTGAAAAGCCGTTTCAATATTGAACAGGAATTGAAAAACGATCAGCTGTTAAATAAAAAAGGAATCTTTCAAACATTGACAAACACAGAAACGAAATTAAAAATTCTTTAAAAAATAAATAAAATGGAAATTACGCAACAAGAACGTCATTATTTATGAAGAATACAGTTGGCGTAAAGTGTTCCTTAATCAAAATAAATAATTGTTGAATTGCGATAAAGGTAGCACATTGCGAGATTTGGTTGTACCACAAATTAAAACGGACTTTTAAGTTTGAAATCTTCGAACAAATAAATATTGGATTGCCTTGCAGTGGTTGGTTTATCAATTTTCATGTTAATTATTAAGCGACAATGTGGTAACTTTATGGTGAACGTTTAATAGTAGAGACTGTTCCGGAAAGTTTTGAAATATTTTTTCTTCGATCCAGTGAGAATTTCTGAATAAATAATGAAACTTCGAACTTGTTGGGAATTTCCAGTTTCATAAAATAATAATAATAACAACAAAAATAATTATTTAAATAATTGATAAACTTGTTTACGTTGCTACGTTTCTATATGTATGCGATTTAATTAAATTATCTCTAATAATTTGAACAAAATTGTGGAGTTTTGTAGCTGTTGAAATGTTTCGAATTTATTCAATTTATTTTATAGTGATAGTTTTTGTAATGCAAATATTTACATCATCTTCGACTGATCAAATGTTGGATTCGGATAAAGTGTTGGCAAAACAGACACGTAATAATAATTGTAAATAAATGTAATTTTTTTTACACAACTCAATATATAAATTAATTGCTTAAATATTTATTCTAGTTACTATTGAAATCAATTTAGAATCTAGACAATTATTTCAAGTACCGTGTAATCCACCAGCACAAATGGTTATGAATAAATGCCGAACTATTTGGTCGTGGAACTAATTATCGAATTAACTTGATAATATAAATAATAACAATAGAATTAACGTTTGGCATTAGATAACAACAATTTTCCATTAGTCATCAAAACCCAAAACCTGGTAATGTTTAAAAATTAAAAGTTATAAAATTTTCAATAAAAAGTGCGATCCAATTGAATAAATAAATAATTTGGGGAGCTTGATCGAGAATTTGATTTGGAAAGATTGATTATAGAATTGGTCTTTCGATTATTTAATCATAGTAAATATATTTCGAATCGAAGGAGAAGCTAAGATGAAACTGTTAATATTTTAATAAAGTTAGATGGCAAAAATATTATTTCCCATTAAATTTGTTTTTATTAATTTCCTTCAATTGGAAATTTCTATTATTTCCAATAGGGAAAAGCAAAAACTCTAGTGATCACTCTCACCGACTGGCGTTTTTTTCCTAAAATAAATTGTAAAATTACGAAATTTCTATGATTTCAAAGAATCTTTGGAACGTTTTTATATTGAAATTGTGCCAATGCAATACAGTTCAGTTCGTAAAAATAATTAAATTACCCAAAATTCAATTGTGTTTGATCTATTAATTAGTTAAATCGATTTAGTATCAAAGCAAATATTCCAAG
>JAZBGX010002920.1:0-11112 GCA_037414775.1 Zonitis immaculata | reverse complement strand
TTTCAAAATCAGATAACTGATTTGATGTTTGACTGGATGTTGTATCTGATAATTCAGATTGCATTGTCTCAGATTTATGAGTGGCGAAAAGAATATTACTGGTAAGCTCATTCACATCTTAAAATAAAAATTTTAATTTATATCAAATTAATAATCATTGTAAATTGGAATCGTCATCATGAAATGTAGGTAATAAACTTACCAGCAGAATCAACAACCATAGTATCTTCATCGTTTTTTTCTGATTTTGAAGTATTATCAATTAAGCCAAACCGACTGCTAAGAATAATTTTTGATCATCATTGATGTATTTTTCAACATTTAATTTAGCAATGTCAAATAAATTTTTCAACTTTTGACCAAAATTTGACTCCTTCTGCTTTTGTGTCTTTGACCATCTGCGCTTAGAACTTCTTTGTAAGTTTTTCACTTCGTCTAATAGCTTGGTAAGTTTTTTCACAGCAAAATCTTTTCCACATGTTGGAATTCCAGACTGTGACCACTTTTTTCGAACTTTATCAATCGTAATTGAAAGACTTTCTCTTTGTTGCAATTTTAAAGTTTTTTTGTGATAGAGCAAGAACGATATAACCTCTATTACAGGAGGAAGCTTGCGTCCAACAAAGTCTTCAATTAAATTATCACCAACAATACAATTTAAATAATCCATAACTTATGTAATTTAATAACAGGAAAAAAATAATAAGATTAGTACTCTAGATTATCAAATAATTTTCACTTGTTCACGATAATTAATATATTCAAAAAACAATATCACTGATAAGCACAAATTTTATTCTTCATTAGTGTCAACAAACTGTGTTACTTTAGCGACCGATTTGAGAAATGGTTGCATTACCGACAGAGTTTGGGGGTAATTGTTTTTATCGAATAATTAAGAAAAATAAGACACCTGAACTGTTCAACTTCAATTTTGAAAATAAAAATAAACAATAAGTTTTTGAATACATATACTTAGACTACTAGAAAAATGAAAAAAGTTGAATACAATACTTTACTTAATGCGACTTTATTTCGAAAATAAAGATATTTTATTGATTTTTACTAAAACATGTTATTTTTGCAAGTAAATGTTAATTAACAGATTCTAAAAGACCAAATTTGAAATAAACACATAATTTTTGGCACATTGTTTTGATGCGACGATTAATTTCTCTGTAATACATTAAAAAACGCAAAATTTAAGGTAAATTTAACTTTGACCTTAAATAACTCTTGAACAATTAGACTTAGCAAAAATTATAAGAGACCTTTTTTGTAGAACGTTCACTTCTCTACATAAATATCTCAGAAACTCTTTCATATAATAGACTATAAGCGGGCGATGAAGATCAAAAGGTGTAAGAAACAATTTTCCCATGTTATTCTTATGGAAAATAGAAAATTGCGATGCGGACAATCTTACTATAAATATTAAGAGCTCAAATTTTGACTGGGCCATTTTTACACGCAAATGGAACTTTTGAGCCTGTTTGAAAAAAAAAAAATTTTTTTTGAATCACCCTAATATATATATATAAATATGTATACATTCGAACTTGGTTATAGCGTACTTGGTTATTACGTATTTCCTGTTATAGCGTATTTTTTGACTTGGAACGGACAAATCTCCATAAACACAATGTATTCAAACTTTTTTGTAACGTAGTTTAAACTCGGCTATAACGTATAAATTTTTACTGCTTTCAAGAAAATTTTTTTGATTTCAATTTTTATGAGTACTTATTATCAAAGCAGGTAAAAAGATTATTTGAAAAAGCCGGATGCAAATTTTAGAAATCTCTCCAAAATTCCCGGAGGATTAATTTAACAATGGAATAACAACAATTAATCCTCCTACAATTTGGAGGGAAATTTCCAAAAATTTGTACTTTGGGTTATTTTCCGTCAGTTTTGAGTTTGCATCAGCCAAACAAGCAAAATTCCTGTGAAACGTAAAGATCCCTCTAGGAACGAAAAAATTGGTGATGATCTCATCGTAAGAGGTGGTGAATAAATCGAAGCATGTAAAAACTTTGATTTAGTATTATTTTATTACTGATAACCTTGAAAAACAAAAGTTTGTATTCCCCAACTCGGTTATATAGCAAACTTGGTTATAACGTAGATTTTCTTACGGTCCCGGCGAATACGTTATAACCGAGTTCGACTGTATAATGAAATACTATTTATATTTATAATGGGTATAGTAATGAAAGACTATTTGCATGTATTTTTTGTTTTATTTATTTTCCGTGGTTCGATTATATGCAATAGTCCTAAAAAGGACAGACATTCTTGATTTTGTTTGGAATTATTTCCTTAAAATGATCTGTTATAAAATGAATCCTTTGTTTGAAATATTGGTTGGCCCTGAAAAGGACCGTTTTATGAAAAAATGTTTAGATAAATGGAAACTGGAAAGAAGAATCTACTACTACTACTACTACAACTATTACTACTATACTACTACTACTACAACTATTACTACTATACTACTACTACTATATTTCTATTATTATTATTAGTATGGCGACTACAGCTACAGCTTCTACTATTTTAGGGCATTGTATATGCATAATATATAGTAAATATGTATAAATACATATACATACACACACATATACTCAATGCACGTAAAGTCGTTTTTCTTTTATATTATATCATACTATTGGGAGGGTTTATAAAATTCCTATAGTATGGAATCCCGGTTACCAAAACAAATAAATAATAAATTTTTTAATTGCATTGTATGCGATCGGAGATCTTCATTAATTAGTTCGATGGAAATATAAAGTTATGTAATATGACTAATCGATCATGAACATAAAGATTTTTTTTCTATTGCATTGTATGCAGTCGGAGGTCTTCATTAATTTTTTCGAAGGGGTACATAATTAGTGCACTATGACTTTTCAGTGTATAAACCGAAAGTCGATTGTTTATATTGCATTGTATGCATTCGTTGATTGTTCTGTAATTTGTAGAAGGACTATAGAAAATGAAGTTCCACTAAATGCATTCATCTTAAAAAAATTATACAATCAATTGGTATTGTCTTGAGGGCCCTTATTAGTAGGAAAATAATAATATCGGTTAATTATACATAAGTAATTCCTTATAACATGTAATAATTTTAATTGAATTTTGATTATATATCAACCAAGCACATGAAATCGAATTACCTTTTTGAAAACATTAGTGCAACCACACATGCAAATAAAGAGAGGAATATATATAATATTTTGTTTATCTTCTTTGATTCTTTTTATTTTTCTATATTTTTTAGTTTGCTATAAATGAATGAAATGACAAATAGTTCAAATAAATTTTTAAAAAAAAACGAGCTCAGGTGGAGGTCAGAAATTTCATATAAAACAAATTATACCGGAAATTTACGAGAATTGTGATTTTTTTTTCTAAATAATACCAAAAAAATAATTTTATTTGGGTTTATAATACATGAGAAATATTGTGAGTATCTAAAAAAAAGAGCTATAAAATACTAATAAGATATACGATAATTCAAGAAATAATAATTGAATAATATGCAACATATTGTAGGGTGTATTGTATGTACAATAATTAAAATTCTTTGAGTTGATATTCAGTATAAAAAAAGGAATCGCATTGTATTATAGGTCGGGTCTTCTATATAGTTATATAGTTTCTCTCAATACTGCATGATGTCCAAAAAAAAAACAAAAGACAGCAACTCATGACATTATACTAGAGGGTGTACCACAATCATAGGAATACATAATCTAACGTTATGAATGTTTCGAACAATGTTGGTAATAGCGTACATTTTGCAAAAAATTGTGGACAACTACAGCCGTTCTCCCATATTGAAAAAACGAATGTCGTCATATCCAACGCTATTGATAAAATTATAGACTGGTCAATATAAATTTAAAAATTAAAAAATCACAGTGAAGCTAATAACAATTAGAAATTTGGAAAGAATAAATAAATCATGTATTATTATCACAATAGAAAAGAGAAAAATACAGTAAGCATATAAAAAATAGGAATTCAGTTGTAAATTATGTAATGTGGAATTCACATTTTTCAATAATTTTTTAGTAAATTACGTTATACATTATACATAATTGTAATGTAGACAAAAAAAGAAACTATTTGTGGTAGAGGTATGGAAGATTCGTTACTAAAACATGTAGAACGGAAAATGTGGAGAGATGGTATAGTTTCCTGTGAGGTATAGCTAAAATTATCAGCTGAAAAATATCGTAATGAGAAAGGCTGATGTCTCTGAAGAAAATATTGAAAAAAAACCGAATATTTTGTAGACCGACATAATTTAGTGAAACAAACAAATTGAAATATATATTATATGTAAATCTTCTTCCTTATATGAAATGTCAATATTCTTTGCCAAAATAACAAATCAAACACGCATGCTACATGAATCAGATAAATAATACTCAAAAACGATACAATTTATCGTAAATAAAATGCTCGATGGTGAAGACAACTGTACAACAATCGATATAAATCACAATAAAAAAAAAACACCTGCTTCAAAAATAATATGGATATTTTTGATGTATGCTAAAATCAGAAGACTTTATCATATAAACAATAACGAGGAAACGTTACGATATTGTCTTGATGAAAATACCAACCTTAGGCTACAGGATTAGTAGACGTCAAATATATTTCTAATATATAATGAAAATCGTCAAAAAATACTAACAAATAATTCCTGTCATCTGAAAATTACAAACATATATGCCGCTGGTATAAAGGTAAAGATCCATTGAACAACGGATGACTACTGCAAGTAATAGAGGACTATTACTAAATAAAAAATACAGTCGACAAATATAAATAATTTTTTTTTTAAACAAATAAAAAATAAAAGATGAAAATGCAAAAAAAAACGTAGAAATGAATAAATTTGAAATAAAAAATAGAACATGCCAATTATGAATGAAACAATAAATAATGAAATAAAAAATGATGGATTATTTATTAGTTGAAATTACTCCACATTGCGATGCAATAGATATATGGCAATCAGAGTAGTCACGTTGCTACCATATGCTTGAGAGAAATAAGCCGCGCATGAACAAAATGGGATTTTTTATTGATAGAAAAATTGAAATTTCGCAAACAACACTAATTCATGCTAGAAAATAATTGTATTATTGAGATCTGTGTTATCACAGAAATAAAACAGTGAAGTATATGTATCAAATTCAAAGTCAGTTACATATGTGCAAATAATAGAATAATATCAAAAACATTAGTAATATAAAATCATATTGATGTGACATGTTCGGCAAATCTGAATGATGAATATATTAGAGAAGATAATCAACGAAAAGATGCAATTGAAACCGTTGAGTCCGTTGTCAACGTAATCAGAGGTCGAGTGAATGTCCATATTGTTGCGAAATACATTTCGGTATTCCAAACTGTAAAACTTGCATGTTTTCAGTTATATACCGATGAAATGAGACAAAAACTATTTAGTTCATTTATAATGTTGTTGACGATATTACTGTCATTTATATCATTATCACCTTTATTATCAGTTTTATCATGAGTATTTTATATTTATATTTATCATGATATTTAATTTTTATTATCATTATTTTAGTATAACCATTATTATAAATTTTTCTTCAAAATATCACGGACCTCTTGATTACGCGAACGACGTGAATCAAGAATTTCAACTAACATGCAGTTCATGTAGAATCTTTCTAATATATTCACCATTTCTGTTTCCCAGAAATTATTGTTTTTTTCAATTATTTGCCAAACAATGTCATTATTGGTGGCTGCAACAAAGTAACATTTGTGCCGATTAGTTATGTGTAACTGCCCTTGAATTTGATACATATATGGATGATGAGGTTTTAACATCATTTTATCATCATTAAATGTGGCAAAATTAATTTTTTTTGCATCTACGCCCTCCTTCACTGTCATATTTCTTGCAGTAAATGCACATTTGATCTCAATAATACCATCATCTTCTACCAAGCCATCAGGTGATGCCGCTAAAAATTTTTTCTCTCTATCAATAAACAAGCCACATTTTTTGCACTTGCAGACCACTTTTTTCCTCAAACAAACGAATTGCTGTTTCCTCATGTCTTATTCCATATTCTACTGAAGGGCAACGTGTGAGTAATTCGTTTGGCATTAATATTTGTTCAACTGTATTTTTTGTATTAGTACTAGCCCTCATTCGACAAACTTTACCGAAATTACTTGCATTGAGTCTGTTTCTGCGTTTATTCATCCATTCAGAATTGTTCCGTTGTCCAATGGTTCGTCTCTCTATCTCATCAACATTTACATTTGCAATATCATCGAGAAATATCTGTTTTGCATTTTTCAATTCTTCCTCATTCATATCAGGAATATATTCAGCACCTACCAATGACTGATCACCATAGTTGGAGTCTTCACCATGAAAATGTCGTTTGCGTTTTTTCGTTTTTGTTGTTATTTTGGTGCCTTTTTTTTTGAAATATGATAAAGTATTCTGACCAACATGCCCATCATTAATATTTGATATTATTTTCTCAACAAATGAATTTTTTGTATTGTAATTTATAACAGCCGCGTAACACCTGCCTTCATAAGAACCTTTTAATGAATAGTTGATTCTTTTGCCACCAACCATTTTATTCACAACAGAATTATATGTCTCCGCCGCATTATTATCCAAATCATATAGCAAGCTTGATGCAAGATTTGCTACTCTGTTCAAAGCCCTATCGAACATCTCATATGCGGAGCAATTCGTAAATTGCTCCAAGGTGGACGGTTGTATTTCCCCAACCCGTTTACAATAATATGCATCACAATTCGAATGATCCCCAAAAATATGTTTTGGTCCATTCAAAATATCCTGTTTCAATCTCAATATTTGTTCATGAGGTACAGAGCTCTCGCTCTTACGATATTTCACAGCTGAAACTATAGCTGTCCTCAAGGCCATCACTTTTTTTTTAGAAAATCTCGTAAAGCGGGATTTCCTCTGATCAATTTGGCGCAGTCTCTAATTTTATTACAATAATTGCGTAAGATATGATTTCGACATTCGATTTTTTCCATACGCAAAGTATGGTCTTGATTCGCACAACTTTTTGTATACGCTACTATCACCATCGCCAATGACTTTCGCATAACGCAAATTATGCATCTCTAATGACTTTTGGAATCCCTCCAATATAATTTCAGTCTCCATTACCGTGGAATGTTTCAGAAAATTTTTAAAACATTCATGTTCTTTCTGGATTCCAAGTCTTTTGTTTTTTTCACACATCATGCAATATTTGTTTCGAACGCCGGCGAACAGAATTTTTCTTGTTCTCGCACTTATAATACAAGCGACGCCGGATGCGGCATTGTAATTTGTTCTATATGACCTCTTGCTCCATGCGCCGTCGACAATCACAGCAATGCTGGGGATTCCATCTTGGATATCCCCAGCTTCGACGGCCAACGCATGTTCCTGGCGTCCTGCCTCAATCATTGCATCAAATGCCAATTGTTTTGTTCTAGTAAATATATTTGTTTCATGCTTTATAAACGTGTGTGAGCTTATTGGTGGTACATCTAATGCCGCCAAAATTTGTGATAATTGTATTTGCCCTGTGCCGCTTTGAATGGTACCGATGACCGCCGCGGTATTGGGATTAACAGATTTCTCATTATCGGTACTAATAGACCCCTCGAGATTACAAACGCTACATTTATAAGTCATAATGCTTTTTAAACCAATAATTTTCTCTTTAATTATTTCAACATCAAAAAAATTACAATCAAAGCCGTTATGTCGTATATTTTTTAATGAAGACATCAAATGGTTCAAGTCTACAAGTCTTCGACCCCCCCGAATAGTTGTTTTTTGAGTCGGAATCATTTGTTCCACACATAATTGTGGTTCTTTTATCGCCGTATCTACAAGTTCACGGTTTTTTTTGCACACAAGGCGCCGACTTCTAGGCCTCACGATATGTTTTTTACCCATGTTAGTACCTATTTACTACTACTTACTATATTTCTAAATACTACTCTAAATAATAATATTAAATAATACTACCGTTCTAAAATATGTACTTTAAAATTATTTCTCTAATGACTATCAAATTATACTAAATCAAAATACAAAAAATATCAAAATCAAAAAGCAAAATCTAAACAACAATATTCTAATCAATTTATAGTACAAACCAAAGTAAAAGAAGATAACAGGTAAACTATTCAAAACAACACCAAAATACAAAAGACTTTTCTCAGTGAGAGCACTTTGAAAAATGAATTTTTATTCTATTCACTATATCTGTAAACAAGACTAAGTATTGGCAATTTCAAAAAACAGGAATAATGAAGAAATTGATACCAGATGTTTTCAAAGGGTGTCCACTTGTTTGTGTTAGTATCTGTATCTGTATATATATAAAATATATAGTATAAAAGTATAGTGATAGTGTTTGGTATATGCGACAATGTTTCTCGGTTTTTGGAAAACATTTTATAGGGACAATAAATCAGTCGGCATTTTTTTTTTTCAAAGAAGAAGTGATAGACAATCACAGAAAAATATGCAATATAATATTTATCAGTTTTTTTTTAAATAAAGACAAGTGTAGTCGATCAATATGAATAAAAATTTAAAAAAACAAAACAAATACAAAAAAGATAAAAATAGAACAACTTTTTTTTATTTAGTATAATGTCTGTAAACACTAAACAATTCAATTGATCAATCTATTGTAATAACACAATTGAAACTTGATCTTTCGAATATTATAGTGAGTTTCATTGTAGATAATGATCCTTTCAAACAATGTCTATCATCTACAATGAAACTCACTATACATATTTAGATTGTAATAACTCAGGGAAAAATTTTACATATACTCATAATCATTCAGTACTTTTTTGCGAAATACACCACAGTCAATTACAAACTAATACACCTAATACATCTATCTAATATTTATCTATGAACAAATTTTTGTTTCTTCTTATTTTTTCACAAAAAATATGTTAGGGTAAATTTTTAATTATAATGAATATTTTCGCAAAAATAAAAACTATAATAATATCTACTATACGAAAAATTCATCGATGTATACGTATACAAAAGATTATTACACTAATTGTAAGACGCTTAAATTTTGAGTTATCACATACCAGTAAATTGGATTGATTATTTGTTTCACCAACTTATTTAGGGGCTCGCAAAATTTTAGATATTTTCAGGGTAGAAATTTGTCCGGATAACTTTCTCCCAATAGCTAATTTCTGTATTTTTATTATAAGTTGTAATATAAAAAAATAATATCCGATTATAATTTATAACCGAAAATTATTTTTTTCTAAATTGTCTAGATTATGAATACAACCAAATTCTTTTATAGCTCAATCGAGAGAGCGCAAGAAAATTTACGTTATAACCAGGCTTACATGACAAACTTGCTCAACAATAAAAATATCTCATATTCATATTATGTATAAGCTTATTGTTAATAATTTGAAATATTTCATTTGGGAAATAAAATGAAATCAAGGGTTATATTTTCCAGGAAACTGATAAATATAAACAAATTCTCCGTGTGGTAGTAAGACTGCTAAATTCTCAGCTATTATATATCAGTACCTCATCCACATTATTTGTTTGTTCCAACCACTTGCGGTTCCGACAGCTTTTTCATACATAAACACAACCATTGGTTACTTACATATCAATCTATCTCTATCTACGATTCAAATGAATATAAGGAAGTGGGGAAGTAGTAATATTGGTTGCCTAACATACTGATTTTTGCCCTCACATTTTACACCCTTCGAGCTGTTCTTATCGAATTTTCCGGAAAATGAAATCGAAATTCAAAAATCGGGCTCTATCACTCAAAGCGCAACACTGTTTTCTATCATCTGTATGAATTTCATCCAGATCTGTTCATTAATAAATGAGAACTTTTTGTACTGCCGAAGGCCTTTTTTTGAGGTTTTTTGGACTTTTTATGAAAATTAAAAAAAAATTCAAAAATCGGCTTCTATCAACCTGTAGAGAACAATTTTCCCGAACATATAAAATAGCGAGCTTCGCTTCATCTCTTAAACTGTAGCCAAACTTTTTGTTTCCGTTTAACATGTATTACTATAGGCGGTCGATTTGAGTACAGCGGAGCCTTAAGGGGTTGTAGTTGGAGAAATAAAAAAAGCGCTCGAGGATTTATAGTATGACATCTAAGGACCATTTTATCGCTGAAATTGTTCGTCAAGCTTTTCGGGAAATATGGAAAATTGATACGGTTATGTTGATTTGATTGTAAGAATTTCTTTACATTTTCAACAATTATCGAGCTTATTGAAACTCACGTGAGGCGGATACTCAAAAATATCGTTTTTGTTTGAAAATTTCCAATTTTTCAGTTATTTTTTTTTTGTCGGAAAATATCAGCTGTTATGAATGAAGTTGTAATTGTAGTGAAAAACCGAACGAGATCGCAAAATAGACAAACAATACCGTAAATGTTTATTTAACATAAAAAAACAATCGTCCAGTATTGTTTTGATTACGCTTTAATTTATCTCCCCTAGAGATAGCCGTTTATAATTTCATAATAATGAAGGATGGTAAGAATACTAGTATTAGTTGAACTTATTGATAATAATTAATAATTATTATTGTGGGAACTGATAATTTTGAAAACGGAGCTCAATAGGAAATAAATTGAATCACTTGTTTTTTCCTATTTCAATAATAGTAAGCAGCTCTTATCAAAACAATACTGGACGATTGTTTTTTGTTTATGTTAAATAAACATCTCAAGTATCTTTTTTTATTTTGCTGACAGCGTTCAGGGTCAAGGTTACTTTATACGACAATTACGAGCTTATTCATAACAGCTGATATTTTCCGACAAAAAAAAATTACTGAAAAATTGGAAATTTTGAAACAAAAACGATATTTTTGACTATCCGCCTCACGTGACTTTCAATAAGCTCGATAATTGTTGAAAATGTAAAGAAATTCTTACAATCAGATCAACATAACCGTATCAATTTTCCATATTTCCCGAAAAGCTAGACGAACAATTTCAGCGATAAAAT